>JAOTRI020126252.1:0-11751 GCA_028564885.2 Zoanthus sanctaehelenae
GATCTCACGCTCAGAACTCCCCCCCTCGAAGTATCCTGGCTACGGGCCTGCTTGCCACTTTTAAAAAGGCATTAAGCATACATATGGGAAATGAATGATAACATACTCACCTATTTGTAAATGAATTCTTTTTTTAAACAGAATTATTACTTAACATTAGCATTCTAGTTAGTATTTTATATCTTATTGTAATCATATTAAAGCATTTTACATTCTTAATATCTTATTGTAATCATATTTTAGCATTTTACAATCTTATTGTAATATATTTAAAGCCCACACGTGCATGTTTTAACGAGCTTTTCTAGCTAGTTGTCACGTGTATAAATAAATGATTGATTAATTGATTGAATTTATAAATGATTTAGTCAAATCTTCACAAAAAATATTTTCATAGATGTTGGGGCTTAGAACACAGACCGCCGCCTAGTTAGCCCAGTTGGTCCTAAAATAATTGAGGAGAAAGTGCTGCCTTTGCTCCAACATCTGCAAATGGTTAGGCTTTCCCGTTTTCTCGGATAAGGACGTTAAACCGTAAGCCCAGGAGTAAGATCCTTGTAAGGGCCCTCGAGTCCCATTATCTCTTCTCTTTGGAACCTCACTAGGTTTCCAAATGTCCTAGTTTCTAGGTTGTAGATTTTTCAATCCAAAAAAAAGATAAAAGTTACCCCAACCTTGTTTCGGCCAATCAAAATCTTGTTCTAATAAAGTTGTTCTTTGTCATGGAGTATGTCAAAGAAAAGGCGCTCTCGTCAGCTCCAAACCTTCCCAAGTGGTGGTTCCAATACGTTGATGACAGCCATTTGTGCGTAAGAAGAAAACACGTTAACGAATTACATTCACATTTTAATTCCATCAACCATCACATAAAATTTACAATTGAATTGGAATCGGAAGGGTCAATTGCCTTTCTAGACACAAAAACTCTAAGACAAAAAGATGGCTCAATCACAGTATCAGTCTATAGAAAAACTACTAATACCGCCCGTGAGCGTGACTTTAAATCTCATCACCACCCCCGACATAAATTCTCAGTAGTACGCACCCTTTTGAATCGCGCCAAAAACACTCCTTCCACGAAAGAGGAAATTGTAGGGGAAACTAATCGTGTATCAGAGACTTTCAACTGCTAATAATAATTACCGTGTTTTAAAATTTTATTCATAATTGCAGTGAACCATGAAGACGACAAGAAGTATTTGACACCGATCAATGCGGTCTAGTTATCCTTCCATATGCCAAAGGTCTTTCAAAGAATATCACAAAATTCCTACGGAGCTTTCGTATTAAGGTGGCCTATAAACCTATCCATTCCATCACGAGTATACTCAAAAAGCCGATAGACAAGATCGAGAAAGAACATTCTAAAAGAGTTGAGTTGTATATAAGATCAAATGTAAAGATAGTGTTCTGTTTACTATGGTCAAACAAATCTCACTTTAAAAACACGCCTTAAAAATCATGCGAAAGCTATTGCTACACTTGACAAGAACTCTCTACCGGCCAAACATCATTTAGCACACAACCATAAAATAGATTTAAAAAATCTACGCAACGCTTCTTGTTGGCTATTTACCATCTCATATCCAACGTGCGCTCTTGGAATAATTGTTAAATGTCATTGACATATATGAACGTCTCAATCTTTGTACGAAGATTGTTTAAATTCTTAAACTTATCGCGTCAAAGTTTCATTTTTTACTACTTTCAAACCGTTCGAAGAAAGTTGGTAGAAACCAGAGAATGCTAATGGCAAGAGTTCAAAATTGTAACATAACACACGAACAACGCTATGGCGAGAAAATTACGAGAAAACTAAATATTGCACAAGAGATATTTTCACCTTCGGAAACGTTTGCCTTGGTGACAAAATTCTATTAAGTACCTTCAGTAATGTGCGAGTATGGACACGTGACCAGCCACGACCAGGGTACTGTCTCCCAGCAGGTGGAAGAGGAAAGGACCCTGGGAACTAGGTTGAAACTGCACAAGTACAAAAAAAAAATTTATGGTTCACAAAACGATATAAAAACAAACACTGACGCTAAAAACAAACTTTTCGACAACGTCAAGTTGTCATTATCATATACAGACTTGGAAGGGAGAAGCGAAATATAAAGGACAACTATAATCTATGTACATAATTATGAAAAGCAAAACAAAGGAAAACAAACAAAGGAAAAACAAACAAAAGAAACCAAAACAATGATCAGATAAACAGTTTTGCTTAAATTATAGAGTCCGATTGAACGTTAAGAGGGGGTTTTAAATTCCTGATAAACAGCATCTCATATAGTAAACAGTCAAACAAAGAATAGCAGCGTTTGAGTATTCTAATTAAATTGATTAGTGTTTAAGATTTCTTTTTTGTAATCAGAATGAGATACAATGTTTTCCAATAGATGATGAGAGTCTCTTGTGTTCTTCTATTCTTTGATGTAGGTAGCGCTGGGTAAACCCAGCATGCATCACACATATCACACTGAAATTTATAAACAACATTTTGTTGGTTTATGATTGTTGGCTTTTTTTCGCATGTCGTCAACCGACTCTCAATCTTTTTCCTTGCAAATACGGGCTGTATTTCTTGGCCGATCTTGTGGCTTAAATTTCTTAACTGTTTTCGGACTTCGTCTGCGCACTTTTGGTCTTTAAATGGTAAAACGATCCGCACTACACTTGTTTCTTCGTGATTTTTGTTGTTTGTCTGTTCTCCTACGTCATTACACCAGGCCTTCACAATGGAACTTATGCTCGGTCAAAAACGACAGCTATACCAAAACAGTATTCCAAACTTAAAAAACGCAACAGAAACCACAAATATTTAGTATTACTGACAGGTTCTACCTTTCATCTAAATGATAAAATATAAGCGACTTGTGGATTTTAAACACGCATAAAATGAATCGGTAAGACAATCGTTAAGCTAAGTTGTCAATCATCCGCCGTCGAGAAGTCTCTCGTCAGCTAGAACCTATCCTGGAAGAAATTGGAGAAGAGAAAGGAGAAATGCGACAGTAAAGTTGTTGACGATGATGAAGTGGCTTGTCGAACAGGGATTTGTGGTTGTTGTGGTTCCACCATGTTCGGCATAGCAGGCAAATATCCATATATAACTACAAACTAGTTGATGCAGTAGGCAAGTGGAATGCTGCTCGCATATTATTATTTTTACAAGCCAGATACCTTGACACTGCTCATGAAAAATATTGCAAAGTTGGCAAAGTGTATTTAAGTTTAACATCGATTAAAGGCAGATAAACAAAGAACATGCGTATCTGAAACGTACGTGATTGATGCTCGTTTTCGTGTACCGCTGGTCATTATACTGAACGCTCAGAAACTGCTAAATTCGTCGTTGAATGGAATCCAAGTGAAAGCTGGCTTTGTAACACAGGCAGCCCAACTCCCAACTCAACACCTTGGTTTTTCAACTAATTATAAAAGAATGCCATCAACAGGAATTTTATATCGTAAAACAAGACTTTCAACAATTGTAGGTTGACTATTACAAAGACTTCGGAAATTCGGATGAGTTTTTGTCGGTTTACCATTATTATTCAATATTTTACCGCCAGGGGAGGGGAGGGGAGCTATTCCTTTTATACCGGAATTTCTCGTTTAACTAACAACAAAGCAATGAACACTATTTCACGGGCGAATAAAAAATTTATTAACCTATTGAAATATTCCAATGGCTAGGGAGTGTAGGTATAACTATAATAATTTATCTTTGTCTAGACTTCTAAGCTTTAGAATGTACGCACCACAGTCGAGGCAGAAACACATTTGATCATACCCTATCACGGCCCAAATTCATAATACGCTATTAACGACCCGCAACAGAAGAATATATGCAACATCTTAAAACCTAAATCTCGTGGAAAAAAAACTAGTAAGTTAATATTGACAAAACAATTTCGGGACAACAATAACTGAAGGAATTTCCTAATAATTGTTTTATATTTGTTTCCTTGGTCAAATACAGAAGTTGGCTGTTTCACAAGGGTACGCAAATTTATACGTACAGTAACGTAACTACTCCTGAACGTAAAAGAAGATTTAAACTGAATACTGTAATTTCTCACTCTCAAGTTTTTGTGCGAGTGAAAGTCACAACTGCATTTAACAACTTCTTTAATAACACTTTTGGACTGCTAGGCTGTTTGAAAAACAAAGAGAAATACACATGCGATTACAATGACGGATTATTTTTGTGTGAAAACATGAAGTTGAAACTGTAGTCAAATGGTCAGCGTTTCAAATTTCAGAAGTTTCTATATCTTTGGGGAGATAAAAAATGTCTCGGAAGACAAAAACTGATTTTTTTAAACACAGCAAAAACGTTGCTTTCGTGTCCTTAATTAGAACTCAAAGTTTAAAAAAATTCCAAACCGTCAGAAAAGTAACAGCCAAAGTACCAGCAATTTTCATTAACGAGAGCTTGCTTAGAGTAATATTATGAAAGTAACGAAGCAAAAAAAAAAAAAAAACACCTCAACACACTTCAATTAAATTTGTTAATACTAGTGAACTCTTAAAAATGATAGATAATCAAACAAGATACGTTTCAACATAAAAAGCTTATTTTCTTTCAATTAATATAAATATTTTCAGGTGAACTCAAAAATGAAGAGAAGAGCGCTAAAGAATGTTATCTAAGAATTTGCTGGTAAACTTTGGACATTACAATACGTTTACAGATTAATTCATACTTCAACCAGAAAAGGTAGAAACGCAATTGAATTTTCGTATTTTGTACATAAATTTCTTAATCCAAAAAAGGACATTTTTTTGGTAAAGCAACTTATTCTGCTTTAATCTAAATTTATATTTTTTGACCCCTATATATAAGGTTTTACCTTTAAAACATCAAGTGGCATTTGTAACAGTAAATTTATTTTTCTCCTTAGTGATAATAATGAGGCATATCATATCAACAGCTGCAATAAATTTTGGATTATCTGTCTTGATACCTTCGTACTGCTATTCGGTAAATTAATTCTTATGTCACCTGAGTTTTAAAGGTTACCACAAGGCTGAAAATTGAACCGAACAAAGCCAATTATTAAAAAGTTATCTTTATTGTTGAAATAGTGGCTTCTGCTTCTGAGCTGACACAACACTACTCAACATCATCTACTAAACAGAAGTTTGGCTAAATCGATTGTTGCGGCTAGGAACTAATACACTAGTTATCAGTCCTCTTGAATGTTTCTGTAATCGCTTCCAATTTATTCTTTATAATTACATATAATTATCATACATACATATTTCTTAGATGCACATAACAGTTTTTGATAGAACTGCGGTAAAGCGTGTGGCAAAGTTCTTCAAATTGAATTTTCTCAAAGAATATAATAGATTCTATTTAGACAATATCAACATTCACATGGTACTACAACATACTGCTGGCATGGCGGTACTGCATCACGGGAAAAATTGGCATCATTGTCAAATTGATCACGAACAAGAAATTTACTGCTCTAACAAAACCAAACACTCTAAAAGACAAAACTAGCGTGTGAAATTTTGAAGCAGTCTTGAAATTAAGTAAAGCAAAGGAAGCATTTACATGCATTATATGGTTAGAATTTGCACGACTCTCAACTGAAATGTTAAAAAGATTAAATTTTGTCAAACCAAAGCGCTTAATATTGGTTAGATATCCAGTCATATCAAATGGAACAATAAGACTAAGACTCCTTAATTACTTTCAATTAACACAAATTGAGAAAATGCGACGGACAGACCCAAACTACAGATTGGTAGTGACACAGAAACAAAGGAAAAGCTACAGTTGAAATTCAAACACATAAATCTGAATTTGAAAAGGCAACATGCAGATTGACAAGTAGCCATGTTGAGTGCAGGTTTTACAATAGGGACAATATTTCAATGAAGCCATAAATGAAACTTATAATTGCTTTTCAACATTAAACTATTTGAGGATTGCAATGTTCAGTTGTACTTTTTGATCACAAAATGGTCTCAGTGTGAAAAGAATCAAAAGTCTTAAAACTTGACCATATGAAAACTGTTTGTAAACCTGAGTGGTACAAACAATTTTCGCAAACATAACCAATTCCATAACGAGTTCAAATCAATTCTAAAATGGATCATAAAAGGACTGCAGCAGAACTGTACTGAGCAAAAAATTTTCATCCTAACTATAAGATTTGTAAATGGATTAACTCTTAAAATAACCTACATTTCACTGGTTGTACCATATGTAGTACAACTAAGTTTGCAAGACAAATATGAAGTTGTGACTATATTGTATGAATGAAATTGACTCGAAGATGCACTGTCACAAATGTAATATTAATAACATCACTATTTTTCCTGCAACTTATGCCAACACATTAGTATTAAGAAACATGAACAAAAGCCACATAATGCTTTCTCGCAAAAATCATACACTAACATTTTAATGTTAGGGCTATACATGTATTAACCATAATAGGCGACATATTGTGCCATACTTTGTTAAATAATCTCTTTACTCTCTTTCAACAGGTTTCTGCCCTGGAATGCAGGCACAACACATCGATTGCGCTATACATCTCAATGACAGAGCTAGAAAGAAGAGTAATTTTTTGCCACATACAAATTACCCCTATTCTGTTCCTTTTAGGTTCAAACTAAGTTGTATTCTTTGAGATTAAGCTGTAGGATAGTGTCCTTCACAGCAGCAAATACAAAACGAATGTTTTCTGTGTCAGTTGCACATGTAAAATGGGAATAGATTATCTTATCTGAATCTGGATTCAAATCAACAAACATTCTAAGGATAAACTCTCTTGCTGCCAGAGCATCACACGTTGGGCCTGCAAAAACAAGAAAAAATTATCATCTTTTCCGCAGATAAACAAATAGGGGCAAACAACTTTTCAGAATGATTCTGGGATAGAGCGACATACTTTGAACATATCAAAAACTTTGTTCCTGTGTTAACGTTTAAAAATTTCTGTCTTGTGTTGTTCAAATGCCTCAACATTTTTTCAGAATTCTCCATAGTCTTTTTAAGACAACTCTTCATGTCAAAAGCTTTATTTGGACTTCAGGGATGTGCTTACAATGACCCAAGAACTGACTCATATTTCATTTGATTACAAAAAAATTATAATTACAATGTAGCCAGTCCATAGGACATGGCATTCACATAATTTTCACAGAGAAAAAAAATCTTTATTTTTTATATCATTTAACGGATCAAACTGCTTATAAGCAACAGTTTGCACATTCAGCACTTGTTTGGCTATGTCACCAATTACTTAGCCTGCAAATACAGCCACCTTTCACTGCTTACTGGTTTCAAGAGAAAAACATCTGCATTTCACGACCACAAATTCTATACTTAGTAATCTGCAGTTCCTGCTCAAAATTCACTGTTCCCAAGTTTTTTTGCAGAATATATGAGATTATACTGTATAAATACAAATATATTATAACACATAATTTATATATTATATAATCACACCTCACATGAAATATACATCTCGATACTTCAAAATTACATATTACTTTTCCATTATATTAACTTTATCTCTCATTTCAATTTATTGCTTTTCTATCTCATGATTTTGTTGTGTTTTCAGGCACCTTTACTTCTGAGATAAAGTTCTGCACCTTAATGAAATATCAACAAATAAATTTCACAAGTCCAAAGAAGATAAAATATCAATATAGTGGAACAAATAACAAAAAACATAGCAAAAAATCGGACTACTTTCACTTTGTTGGTACCTCAAAATGTCCATCGATAACTAGTGAACACTCTGGTTAACTGGGTGTAAACATCACAAGTCTTAACTGCAGCAGGCTGCTGGTTGGACAATGACCACCAACAGATCCTAATCCACGGACTACTTACCAGATTGATTTACATCATTCATGTCATTGAAATCGATCAAATTTCCTTAATATTCTTGACATTTTCATGATTTCTGATGACCCATGCCCAATGAAATAAATGATAATAAATAATACAAATGACATAAAATTGATTGCAACATTTTTCTCTGTTCAGTAGCCAATTTTTGACAGAATTGTGACATAAGGAAATCTTCTGTTCCGAGTAAAAAATCAGTGTTCCCAGAACACTGCTATTTTCGAACCTGATGCTGATGACATCGTTCTTAAGTTTGCATAACTATTTTCAAATTATTTGCCAGATGTCGGCATGAAAATAAACGCTGAAACCCGTAAGAACATCAAAGCAGCAGAAATGTAGTCTTACAGGTGTATGCTCAAAATTTCTTGGGTTGAAAGGGTTACCAATGACGAGGTCCTAAATAGAGTCCAGAAAGAGAGACAGCTCCTTCAAAGAATAAAACATGGCCAGAACAAGTTCCTGGGGCATATCATCCACAAGGAAGCCATAAAAGATCTCTGCCTCAACAGGAAAATCCCCGGCAAGGAAGCTAGAGGAGGACAAAGACTAGATTTTCTGAAACAATACAATGCCAATGTCAGAACCATCACCAATGGAAAGACCTAGGTGTACTTCGTTCAAGTTTAAATACCATGTAGTTTATCGAGGCCCATATCAGACATGGCACATCAGAGAGAGAGTTAGCATACTGTATCCCAACAAACCATGAATTTTTCTCTCCATGTCTGAGATCAGCATATGCTCCTCAGTTACAAATTTTGATACCACATTATCACTTGTCAAAATCGGCACATGTTTATCTATATTATAGTAATCCATTGCATATTAATTTTGTGATCATGAATCACAGACGTTTTTCACGAAACCAGCTGTATTCACAGGCTACTGATTAATTTACATTTTTACCATTCACCACCCCTTCATGTTTTTATCAAACTTTTTGGAAACAACCCAAAAAGAACAATTACTTACCATCAAATTCTGGGAAATAATCTGCCAAATGTGAAAACATTATCTTCTCCTCCAACAAATCCTTCTTGTTCAAAAATAAAATTATTGAAGAGTTTTGAAACCAGGGATATGTGATAATGGTTCTGAACAGTGCTTTACTCTCTTCCATACGATTCTACAAGACAGAGAAAAAGATTGAAATGTTCTCAAAATATTATCTTATTTTGTCATTTACACATCTATAGGTATTGTTAAAGCTACAATACTTTTTATGGATCAATATTGTGAAAACGTACTAAGGTTTAATATCATTCAAATTCAAATATTATTTTAAAAAAAATTGTGCGAGCTCAAAATTAAGGTTGTAATTAAGGTGAAGTGCGGTTGGGGCTCTTACTTCATGTAGAGGACACAGATTTTTAAACCAATCAAAAGAAAGATAAAGCTTACTCCAATCTTATTTTAGCCAATCACAAATCTTGTATTACAACTTAGTACTACACTAAGTAATACCCACAGTTGGCACCTTGGTTCTCTAACATAAGAAAACTTTTTTATTAACTTTTCTGCCGAAGCTGGCTGAGCTTTTCATCCTTAAGAGGTCGGTTGGTAAGAAGTACCAGCTGTGACATAATGTCACCAAGGTGGATTAGAGTCCCATTCAAAAAGGTGAAAAACCCACCACCACTAACAACTAAATAAGCCAGAGAAAAGTACTGGACCCAATTTCATAAATTTAAAAAATTCTTTAAGGTATTTTCACACTCATGCACAGCGAATAAATTTCACTGCTTTGGCGGGCCACAGGTCATACAAATATTACAGTTACTAGGATATCAGGTATGTATTCCATTATAAGTTATTTTCAGTTATATACAATGTTTATATTTCATTGCCTTGTCAAGGCCCCAGGCCTCTGTGAGCTTGTGGCCCACCAAAGGAAAATACACACTACACACGAGTGTGAAAACACACTGCTTTTTTCATTTTTTGAGATTTTGAGTGCTAATTCTACTCTTAAAGAAATATTAAGATTTCCTTATTCAGAACATATTTTAAGTGACTTAAAAAATTGAAAGATTTAGGAATCAGTTGTTTTACATTAATTGTAAGTATAAAAAAGATAACTTTAGAAGCTGGAATTTAGGTTGGACAACAGACTCAAAATCAGTAAACACTGTCAAAAAGAGAAGCACCACTTTTGTCTTTTCAACATGTTTTAATCAATCAACCAATCCTTATAATATTTAGCTGGGATGATTTTAAGATTCAGGAAAGCACTAAAGTATTATACACACAACTTCACTCACTACAGTGGCTCCTTCAAACTCAGGAACTCATCATGGTATCATTATATCCATATCAGTGGGATAACTGCCGTATGCCCAGTCAAAAATCAAATAAGTTTGTTATTCTGTGTTTCTTGACATCCTGAGAAAGTGTGTATTCCACAGTTCTTTTTGGCACCAGGTTGACCTAAGGTTTATTTCTTCCTCAACTGTATTGTGAGGAGAAGAGAAAACTGGAACAAAAGATAGCCTACCAGATTTGTCCTCAGCACAATGCTGAGGTGAACAACATTTCACCGTGTAACCCGGTGATGCAGCTCTAACATAAAGGTGTATGTAGTCATTGCAAACACATTCTGACCAGTTTTCCAAGGCTAACCACAGCCTCTACAGCAAGGGGCTGTCAAGTTGGTGATCGACTTGATGCAATGATGATAAAATATCAGCAAAATCAATTACTATGGGGGATGGCTGTCACATAATGGAGGCCAGAATTTGAGAAATATTTGATCAGAGGGGATCTTGTCATACCTGTTGACACCACAGATCCAGCAGATCATAAAGTCATTGGTGAGCAGCAGTCAGTGGTGTTTGGCTCCAACATCTCACTGCTGTGACACATGTAAGAAAAGGCCTCAAAAACCTAGTTTCAATGATCTTTGGGTGAAAGGTGGCACAAAATGAGGACAGGTAGCAAGTTCCTAACTTGCCCAGATCCTACACCACCAGGTGACAATAGCTGTAGGACAGTTACCACTGATGTCTAGCATATCACCCAATTAACAGTAGGTGGCCCCGGTATCCAGCATGGCACCATTCACATCAACTTGGCTGACCAGTCAGCTATTAATGGTGCAAGCCATGCTTTGGTAACAGAGACAGTTTTCTTCAGGTGCCACATAATGCTGCACTGCACTTTTTATGAATCTAGAGCTTACACTGGAAGCAAAAGATAAGAAATGACTCCACATCAAGGCCAACACAAGAAACCTCATCCTCATGACACTTGCATTCCATCCCAGACTTCTGTGTCTTTGGCTTAGCTACACTGCCCTTAATCGAGTCAGCAATGTCCACCAGGTTGTCTACACTGAGGAGCTCAAAGGCACACACCCATAGAATTTATGTGCCAGCATTGCCAAAACTTCAAACAAGACATTTTCTCTTGGTTAATGACAGTGTTTTTTTTTCTAACTGTGATAAGATTAAGATTAGATCTGAGCTCAACCATAATAATTTTTCACGTTTCTTTACTTTCTATAAGTTCAACATCAAAAATAAAGTTCAATGTGTACATACCATATTTTTTAGTGTATAAGTCAACCCCCAATTTTCTACTTAAAAACCAGACAGTTTTTAAAAGCTTCTGTATAAGTCGACCCCATGTTTTATGATCAAATGCAAAAATACAAAAATTTGCATTGAAAAACGATTTTGTTAACTATTACATGATGTTACCTTGCCTTGAATACAGTAGTTTTAGTGATGCACATACTGCTAGTTTTTTTGCAAAGCATTTTTCCTTCACAGTTGCTGTTTATAAATTCTGATGTCATTTGTATTTTCAGAAAAACGATTCGCTCAGGTCTATGAAAACAAATTGTATGACCTTAT
>JAOTRI020126262.1:0-11751 GCA_028564885.2 Zoanthus sanctaehelenae
AAATTCGTCAAACCGTCCTCTAACCAAGTTGGACCCTCGCATGGTCTGGAGGGACGGTTTGGCGGTCATACACCAAATTCTTCACACTCAAATATTTCTCTCAACTTACTCACTCTCCACCAAAATTTAGGGTAGAGTGTGGCCTTAAACCGCTGACACACGGTGTAACGTTTCATGCAACATTGCACACTACAAAGTTGTTGCAGCTTGTGTCCACTGGTGAATTTTGTTGCATGCAACAGCGTGTAAGAAAGCTGAAGTTAAACGCGCTCTACTCAGGCGACATTACGCCTAGCAAGTTTTCTTTTTTTAAAGGATCGGAATTCTTGTTGGACGCCGTTTTGATTGCTGTAATGTTGCAAGGATAAGCACGCAGCGCAATCACAAGAAATGTTGCGTGGCATTGTTGCATCGTGGGTCCACCTCTAAAATACTTGTTGCGAGCAATGTTGCATGAAATGTTGCCTCTTGTGTCCGCGCCTTGAGATCGTCTGCTAAAGCGGCTCATAAGTATCTTTATATACAGTAATACTCTCAGTACATTTAAGAAGAAACAAAACACACAACATCGGGATCACCATCCTATACTCTTTAAGGTGTTATTCTAAGTCCCTCGATAGGGCCTACGGTTAAACGTCCTTATCCGAGAAGACGCGAAGATCTAACCGTTTACAGATGTTATAGCAAAGAAAGCACCAAAACTCTGGAATTCCTTGCCTGATCAATATGCAATCTAAACCAACAACAAACAAATCACTTTCTTAACCATCATTGGTAGATACATACACTTTAATTAAAAGCTAGTTGCATTTGTTGTTTTTCTCTTCTTACTGTTTCATTCCTCATAGTTAAATTATAATTTTCCTCTTAGCAAATTTAATATTAAATCAGTTCAAAAGTATAAACCCGTGGCCTCTTTTTGAGCTGTCTTACAACGGGGATTTATTCAATTTTTTTTTTCTCAATAATAATTCTAATCATGCATTTACAGTATAAAAAAGGGACAACCAGAATTGATGTAAAGTAATCTCTTCCTTGTTAGTGGAATAAATGAGTTTAATGATTGTAATGGAGAAAGCACCTTGTTATCAAGACGGTCTGGCCAGGAATCGAACCCAAGCCTCCCTCACGGTAAACCTTACTAACTATGGTAACCAGGCTTCGGGGCTCAGTTCATTATAGTTATACACTAAACATGTCTCATTTCAGCCTGCAACAGAAAGCTAACAAGCAAGCACAGTTTTATCCAATCGCCACTTTATCCGGGTTACTACACTAACAATATTGACTGCCGTTGGCTGATCGTTGTCAAAAAAGGTTTTCACATAAGACTAACGATTGTTGAATTCAAACTACAGTATGACCTTAAATGTCTTAAAGATTACGTTGAGCTGAGAGATGGATCAAAACTTACTGATCCTTTTTTGGGACGATTTTGTGGTAACGTTTACCCTGCATTTGTTGAGTCAACTGAAAATGAGATGCTAGTCAGGTTCAGGACAGATAACAGCGTTGTTAAAACCGGATTTAAAGCTTTTTACACTTCAATAAAAGGTAATCCATTAATACTTTTTTGTTTAAATGCGTCGTTATATTCTAGTAAGACAACAGAAACTGCATACAAGCACTGATTACAAAGAGTCACTAGGCGCGGAGAATGCGCTTTCTAGCTTGCATTAAAATACTTGCGTTTCGCCTCCGAAAGCTGTAAGCTAATGAAGGAATTATATTGTTCACTGTCAGACGTATTGTCAGAAGTATTGTAATAACCCGCCTTGTAATTCATATTATTATTGTTATTATTATTATTATTATTATTATTATTATTATTATTATTATTATTATAAGAGTGTGAAACGCTGGTAGATCTAAATTCTAGTTTAAATTGCCTATCTCGTCAAAATAGGTTTTTAATGATTCGGATAGAGCAAAAAACGTTGTTTAAAAAAGTTCCTCTTTCTGTTTTGCTATAAACTTTAAAGTTTGGATAAATAACTGCTCAAAGTGACTAATTTCGAAAAAAGTCACGCCTGTTCACAACATTTACTTTAACAAATAAATGGAGATTGGATGAACATTCTAAGTATTATTTTACACTAAAGGGCATAATTTTATAGAAAACCCAAAATCTTGTACATTTGTGTAATATTTTATAGTTACGAGTTTCTAATTTCCGTGTCTTTTTCTTGTAATCAAGAAGCTCGACGTTTTTTAAAAAAGCCCAGAATTTGGATGTTTGAGCGGTTATTTCTCCAAAACTTAAAGCTAAATTAATAAAAGAACGTCTTAACCAACTTTTTTAACTCTATCAGAAAAATCCATTTTAATGATATAGGTATTTTAAGTATACTATACATATAAGTGTAACACGATATCTATAATTTATAACTGATAGATTTTCCCAAAGAAAACGTACACAGTGCCTGTCATTCAGGTAAGAAAATAAATAGTTGAGTGATTTTCCTTAGCGTAATTGCTGCTAATTTCTGTCTGCTTTCTTCAAACTTATAATATACGTACTTAGAAAATTTCTGATCCAATGGCAGAATTCAAATCCACACTGAACCCTCCGAACACCGGCGAACGCTCAGTCCACTGAGTTATAAGGACTCTATGGAGAACGACACCATTTGTCATGTTCTTTGTTGATTCGAGAACAGGATCCTCTGCCTCAAACAAACACTCACACGTCATGATTTAATTTCCGCCATGGCCACCATTTTACGGATTGACACAATAATCTCTTAAAGGGGAACTCCGGGATGTTAGCAAGTTTGATTCTACTGAAGGTTCAAGATTCCAAGAACTAATATGTATAATATTTCTGGGAAATTGGCATTTGAAGCGGAGTTATTTTCTTTCAAAGTTATGTAAAAATCTAAATGAAACTTCGCCATCTTGCAAAAGAACCGACTGCTTAGAAAGTTGTCAGTAGGTAACATCAAATTACGTCAGCACGTCAAATACACAAAAAAAAACCTTTACAGCAGGAGCAGGAACAAATAGAATTTTGTAACAAACTTCTTCTTCTTGTTTGGAACAAATGCAAGTTTGAAAACCCCGCGAGACTGCTGCACTCTTTGTTTGACGCGGTTGCGTCACAAATGACCGCTGACCCTCGTAACGCGGCTCAAATCTTAACAAGATGGCTTACTTTCAATTTGCTTCTTTTTCACAAGTTTTTAAAGTAAAAAATCTTAGCTGTTCTAAACGTTGAGGGTAAAAGCTAATCAAGACTCTTACCAGAAATTAACTGAAATAAAAGCAGTTTTTTTCCTTGGTGTTCCCCTTTAATAATCTTTAGGGATCGGTTTGTAGTAATAAATTCTAACATCTCTCGTCTCTCTTCAAACCGTTATGGCCTCAGATTTTTTCTGTTTTTTATTGGTTTGAAGAGAGATGAGAGAAGTAAAAATTTATTACTACAAACCAGTTGTTTACAGAATATCCTACTGGATAACGTCTACTCTCAAATAAACGCGTACTGTTTAGTAAGCTTCCCTTTAGGTGTTTTTATATTAAAATATTAGACGCTTCCCTTTAATAAACGACTCTCCCATGCCCCTCTCCAGCAAGTCTCTAGGGAAAAGAAAACTAATTTCCTGAAGCAACGTACATTGAATGTCAAGATAAAATTTATAAAAAAATTTCTTAAAAAATACGATAATAAGATATACGATAACATAAAAAACAGCCAGCAAGCGAAGGCATAAGACATTCGTTTGACTATTTCGTTAAGAAATTACTATATCTGTCCAGCAAGTCCTTCTCTAAATCGAAGTCATTGTCCTGTACCATAGGCTTTCTTCTCCGTGATTATGTTCCCCTTGAACAGACTAGGGCCGTTCGTAGAATAGCGGAGGACACCTTTGTTCTGGACTTATTGTTTTGTGTGTTGTAGAATAACCAGTTAACTTCTGTTTCTTAAGGTTGTCCAGATTGTTGCAGATGCAGTTATATCAACAACAATGGGAAAGACAAATTCACCAACCTGATTGTGACAGGAAGATACCTTCTTACTGCATTACCAAACAACCTCCCTGAAAACACATCTGCAATGTAGGTATTAAAGTAAGACAAATTTGCATCCTGATTCGGACATTTAAAATATATATTTTCAAGATATTTGCGTTTCTCTGGCTCCATAACTTTCAATAAACTATTAGAAGTTAAAAAAATTAATTATTTTTTACACTATCTTAACTCTCAACTCATATCCCATGTGGTTTGTATTTAATATATTGCGCTATAGAATTTTTTCTTGTCACTTTACCTCTAATGAAGGTTGTAGCCACAGCCACAGTTTTTTCGGGGATTTTTTTATTGAAAGTTATTAAGTTTTTTTATACCTACTTCTTTTACAACAATAAATCCATGATTCATCAGTGCGCGTTTTTTCCAACTGTTTCCATTTCTTTTTTGTTATCTTTTTGTAGAATGTTTGCTAAAAACCGCATCAAAGAGATACCAATTGGTGCATTTGCTTATCTCAATGAACTTCGATACATGTAAGTACATCCATAATAATTACAGTATTTATATAGCGCTTATCATAAAGCTCTAAGCGCAGGTTTTTAACAGTTTGAGGGTCTCAGAAAGTCCGCTGAGCGGCTCACAAGTTATGGCGCAAGTTGGCAGCTGATAAGAAGTGTCCTCAGTTGAAAAGACAGAGACAGACCACAGCACTGGGATCACCACCCTGTTCTTTGCGAGAAGTGTCTGAGTTCTTTTAAGTCTCTCGACACAGAGTTTGAGAGACTAGGTCTACGATTTATCGTCCTTATCCGAGAAGACGCAAATGTTTAACCATTTGCAGATGTTAGAGCAAAGACAGCACTTTTTCCTCAATTATTTTAAGATCATGAGTGTTGGTCCTGCCGGGAATCGAACCTGGGCTAGCCATGCGGCGGTTGTGCTAATCAGTATGAATTTATTTAAAGTGCTTACAATTCTGCTGAAACCCGAAATTACCCCCTCTTCTGAATGTCACTGGATGTTCAATCGATTACGTTAAAGCGAGGGTGTGTTCATTATGGTTCGTTCTAAAATACTTAACAATATAGTTAACGGTGTATTTAGAAGATAAGCGAAAGTTACTCTGGTCTCTTAAAAGCAATGGCATTGACATGAATGAATACAATAGAGAACATTTCCATTAACCTTATTGTGTGGGCTCGCGCATTTTCGATGCTTTTTGAAATCCACTTGTGGAAATTAATTCCATATTGAACTCGTTAAGGTTTGATTACATATACGAATCGTCTGATATTATGGATTATTACTGTTTTGATCGGTCCCCTTATCTCTACTAGTAGGTTATCACAAGTACTCTAATAAAGTAGCAGAATGCACGACGTATGTTAGACCGTTAGTGGATTTTTACTAAATAACCATTTCCTTTTTAATATTTATAATTGTCAGAATAGTTAACATTTATACCGAATTTAAAATGAATAATGAAAAATATTTAACAAGCTACGATAATATTAGGTAAATAGAAAGAATAGGGATGCCGCCGACGACCAGGACAGCGGCAAAGAACAGTAGAAAAAACAAAACCTTAACGATAGAATGCATAGCGAGGAGCACATGTACGGAATTTTTCGCTAAGATAACAAAAAAAAGACTTTTTTAGAATACTTTTTAGAGGTCATATTAGCAAAAACTTTCTCTGTATTTATTTAACTTTACGGAGAAACATTAAACTGTTTTCTGTTAACAAAGCCTTGAGCTAAAAAAAGTAAAAAGTAAACCAGAAGATTGATTACTCGGAGCCGTCGTCGTTCACATCTCGTCCTCGTTGCATTAAAAGGTTCTGGGAATTAAGCAACTAGGACGGCGACGCCCACGACAACGGCAGAAAACAATAGAAAATACAATAACTGCACGTTGGAATGCAGCGAGCTGAGCGCGTGCACGGAGTTGTTACTAAAATTGCAACATGAAAAGACCTGTTTTGGAGTTGTTGAGTCTACGTGGTTACAGCGAGAACAATCTCAGTGATTTGTTTAGCTTCATAGAGAAACATTAAATCTTTTTTCTCTTCACTAAACAAAAAGAAAAGAAGAAAAAACTTAATGAGCCGCCAAAAGAAATTAAGTGTAAACCAGAAAGATGATTTTTCGGAGCCGTCGTCGTTCACGTTCCCGTCCTCGTTGCTTGGCACCGAAACCGATAAATATAATTGTTTCAATGGAAAAAACGCAAGATTATGGAAGCCTTGTTCATAGCGGCGTGCAATCCATCTCGGAATAAGAAAATGCAGTCGCACCCGTTATTTCTTTTTCCCATGGGGGTAACTCAAGACTATTTATTTCTTAAACTTTTCAGCGGCAAAAGAATCCTGAGGATGACAATTTTTGTCGAAAACGTTTGGTGTTTTTAACTACTTTAAATTTTAAAGCCTAATATATTTTTAATAATTTTTATTTTATAGCGAACTTATGTCAAATAATTGTTTCAGTTTCCATCTAGAAGACGAATAGCATTAAAGTAATTTATTTCAAAGAACGTATAATGTATCTGGACAAAAAATGGTTTGACAGCCAGTCTTCCGCAATATCAGTCTCGCACTAAGCGTAACAACAAGCAAAGAAAACAAAAAGTCTTTAAAAGGTTATAAAAGCTTGAAACTGCAAATCTTTTTGCTTTCTGTGTGTTAGAACGGGTTTCTCCTTCGTTTATTTAAAAGAATGTTTTCTTCCAAATCTGAAACAAGATGAATAGCACACGATATTTGGTGTCTAATAAACCAATCATAGCGCTTGAAAAGTGCATGCTATTTTATGTTTATACTAACAGTAGTTATACATTTTGGAATAGAGCTTCAAGTTTCTCGTTTTTTATGGAAAGAAAATATGCCACATATTCAAAATTCAGTACAAGGAACGGTGCGTTGGCATCGCTAAGACAAATCATTTCTATTGTTACGATAATATTAGAGACGAATAACAGTAGCGTAGGAGGAGGTTAGCTTTGATTCAAACGGCTGACAGTTTTAAAAAAGTACAATCTATCTTCAATTTGATTGCTTCATCGATAATGCGTGACAGGCTACAGTTGGTGTTACAGTACGAGTGGGCGAATAGTGAAAGAGCCTTTGGCAGCCACGGGTTTCCTCCTTCCCAATTCCCCTTTCTCATCCCATCTCCGCTCACTCCAAATACCGCTCTTGAAAATTCAAGAAGGCAGAAACGGTTAGCTTTGTGAGATATTCGCACTGCAAAACATACAATCTCCTCGCTAGACAGACTTTTCAGTGAGTCCGAGATTTGAACTCGATCGGGTCAACTGCGTTTTAATCCTCGACTCTGAGCAGCGAGCCAAGCTGTGCTTTTGAGGATGATTTACACTTAAATTTCATTTATCGTTTATCATTTGCTTCCTACTGTTGATGGTTATTGTGATCTTTATTGCTATGTACGCGTTTGCGAAGGCTTTGTTCAATCGTCCGTACTTGCTCTGCGATTGTTATGTTGGATACGCCACAGGCCGGTATTTCTTTTGAACAATAACCTAAATTCTGGACTGTTGCCTCAAACTTAGACTCCTTAAAGTGACTATGAAGAAAATCATGTTTTTACAATTCTAATAAGATCAATTCAAAGGTATTAAATACAGAAAGTTTTAAAGATTTTGGATAAAACGCCTCAGAGATTTATCCGCCTAAGATTGTTGTTCTTAGCTGATTATTTTCTCTAGCTCATTATGCATTCAAGGTGTCAAGTATTTCGTTTCAGTGACGTAATTGTGTTTGCGCACTTCAAAAGCACTGAATAACAGAACGGAATTCAAACTGAAGCTGCGACAAGAAATAACTTTAACTTTATTGAGAAACTATTTTAATAACAAGTCTAATTTTTTTAACTTGATTAAGTATGTTTTTTAAATTAGTTTCTCACATATTCTCTGTATTGAGTTCAAAAACTGTGACGTCAGGTTACCATGACGCTAAAATTATCTGTACTAAACAAACATGACGCGTGACATTTTCTAATTTTCATCTAACCATTAACTCTCTGAATTTTTTCCTTTTTATCATTATCTTTTCATATAACCTAAAACATTTTTTGAATCATAGGAATTTTAAGTTAATAGTTAATTTTTCACCTCTATATACTTGATTCCGCGCAGTTCAGTAAATCACCTCAAATTGCAACGACAGCTATAAATTATATATAACCAAAGGTTGACTTGTTTAATTTGCGTATTTTTAGATCAGCAAAATTATACCCAAAACCGATTTCAGTATTTTGCTTAATTTATGTTTTACTTTAAAGAACATTTTCTATATGCTTGATAATATCTAAAATAGCCAAACTAATTTTTGCTGGCTATATTGGGTTTCTTAGTAAATTGCTGGGGAACTAAACGTTAAAAATTGGGAATGCTGTTGTCTCAGTCAACGTTACTGATAATTTGTGCTGAATTTATTTTCCAGTGACCTTAGCAATAATATTATCTATCACTTGGCGGAGGACAGCTTTGAAAAAGCATCAAAAGTGACAACGTTGTAAGTAATCAAATATTGCAAAATCTTACCACTAATGTGACTTAGCTTTTCGGCAACTTCGGTACAACCTTAAAGGCGTGTTCGCACTAGAGACGCAAATGGAAGCGCAGACGCAGACGCAAGCGAAAGGACATTCACACCAGCGACGAAAGTAATGCAAGCCACGCAGTCGTCTGTGTCTACGTTTGCGTCATCCCCATTCACACTTGGAAATTTGTGAAGCAAGAGCAAACGCAAGCGCAAGGTGTGCGCAAGAAAATTTTTCTTTTTCTTGCGTTTGCGTCTGCGTCATCGTGAAGTCACGTTCAGACTTGTTTTTATTGCGTCTTCGTCTGCGTCTGCGTTTGCGTTTGCGTCTCTAGTGTGAAGACGCCTTAATCAATATTTGCTTTACATATTTTTGTACGTGTGTATATGAAATCAATAGTATATTGTAAAAAAAGATTTTAGAATATTATCGGCCGTTCCTTTGGCTTGTCTCTTAGTGTTATTACTAACTCTCAATAATCTTACAAGAAGTTTCTTGCTCAAAAAGGGTGATCTGCTATACCACGGGCATTTTTATGTCTTGCCGGTTTAATTACTAAACACACGCCGGGAATCCAAAATATTTTTGAAATATTCAATTTTGTGATGCCAAACAACGAAGAAAACAGTGGGCAGAGTTTGGCAGAAAATTGGGGACAAATTTTAGAATCTATAATACTTAAAATACACCGATTCTAACACTTTTAAAACATTTAAATTACGTCTTTCCTTTGCACTGAGACGTTTCTGCACGAAACTTTAAGCTTAAAGTTGAAGTTGAAATTTGCTGTATGTAACATTAAAGTTGGTTATGAAACAAAAATGCCAGATTGTGTATACGTACCAACACACTTAATAACACCAATATTTCAATATATCATTTTAATATACTCACGTAACACTTTTTAAAATTTCGAATCTTCAACCACGAAACCAATTTTTTATTCATTCAGGAATTTGTTCATTTCGTTAATGTTTTTTGAATATTTTTTGGTCAGATATTTTAGTATTTGTAACTTTGTAATGATATTATAGTTGTATGGTTATCGAATATATAGTATGCTCAGTTTATGTTTTCTATTTTAAAAAACAAAACAAAATTCTAAGGATATTTTCTATTATTTTCAAGAAGAATCAACTCCTAATGCTGGTTATTATAAAGCAGTCAATAAAAAGTATGTTTTGGAAATTATTTAGACTAAATACATATAAATGCAAAACTAAAGGTCTCATGAACATACATTTTTTTATGTGACCATGCGTGCTCAACTGCAGTTGTTTTCGATATCTTTTGCTAACAGTTATTGCCATTATAATTTAATGAATTACATTTTTGACCAATCACGGTTCATTATTTTTAATTTGTGTGGGGAAAAATTTTCTGATTCCAGCTGAACCCTCCAGAGAAAATAAAAATAATCAAAATAGCTAAAACCGAATAAGTTAGAAAGAAAGATAAGAAAACCGTTACTCAATAGCTTTAAACTCTTTTTTTTTTAACGAAATAACATTTTTTTTAATAATTCAGTTGAATTTTTTGCTATAAATAGTCTTTAATCCATATAAAGTAGTTCAGAAATAAACGGCTCAAGACTTTTGTCTGATTTTAATGAGTAAACAAGCTTATTATTTAGTGGCGGTAGATCATTAGGACTAAACTGATAAAATCAAATAGCTGAATGGATTCTCATGTGAAGTAAATAATTTCTCCTCGATACAAAACACGAATCGACCTTGTTAAAAGAAGAAAAGAACCTTTGGGTAAAATATTGTGCTGTTTCAATAACGTTTATTTTTGATGACAACAAAACGGAAGACATTAATCTCCAAGTTTCTAGCGGGAGGTATTTCGAAGAGTTTCGTTTGTAAAGATGGACGACACACTTAGGCGTTAATAGCTTATCTTACACAGGAAGATGTTAAGAGCAAACAACAGTGAATGTTATTGTTACCAGAGGATGTCAAAATTGATTATTCATTACAGAGAACATATTATAAGCAAAAGGTTAAGGTAAAGTTTATAATTACATCTCAAAACAGCAAGATCATTCAAGCTTATTTTCTCATTTTATTCAGCTGTTCATCAAGAAAGGTAAGAAAAAGTCTAGAAAAGATCTTGCTTTTTACTTCTTCTGTGGCTTATAAATACCTTATATACTTGACAGAGTTTAAGGAAAACGTAAGGAAATATATCTAAAACCGAACTTGCTAAAGTATATACCACTGATACAGATTTTTCTAAGAGTTACATTTGGGTAAATATAGTTTAATGAAAATTTCATTTATGAGGCGAGGTGCTGAATGCAAGTGCTTGCCTAATTTTTAGAGAGTTATAACTTTAAAAGCGGAGTTTTAATTCTCGGCAAAAGACAGTTACAGCTCATTTTTTTTTTCAAAATTAATTTTTGAATTAAATTTTACGCTCATTCTGTAATGTGTAAAAGTTTAATTCAACATTGAATACGGCTTAGCTTTCAGAAAAACATATTTTAAAATTTTTTACACTATACATTTAGTTTATCCGTAATGCAATCAAAAGGGCGTTCAAAGCTGATGCTTATTTAATTAGTTGTTTGAAGTCTATATTTAAACATTTAACCAGCTTAAAATAAAAAAAAGAAGGCGCTTAAATATTGTGTTATATATCTTTTTGAAAAATTTTATTTATTTAGTGATTGCTTTGAAATATATCTTTGTTAAAAGATAAGTACATATAGCACACACTTCTTTTTATGAGAACAAACTTTATAAATATACACTCAGGCTGAGATTTGTCCAAAAATTAAGAACAAGCTAAGAACAAGCACCAGGCTGAAATTTTGATCAGAAAAATTTAAGAATTTTATTTAGCCCTTGTACAAAGAATGAGGTTTACATACTCTAAGTTTATTGCTAAAATTTCTAACCGTTTTTTTTTACATTTTTTTTCAAAAAGTAAAGTAAAAGCAGCCGAAAATGGTAACAAAAACTTGAATGCTCCTATACGTTGCATACGTCATATATGATGCACCTTTTTATTGTTCCGGCCAAATAATTCACTGTTTGGAAATATCACGGGAAATAAGAACAATTTAAGAACAACTTGAGGCTAAAATAGGCCTTTTGCAGCAAATGATCACTTGGTACAAATAATGAATTCTGGATGGCAAAGGAATGTGACATACATTAAGACAAAGTACAATCAACTAGAAAAGCGTGAGTTTCTATTGTTT
>JAOTRI020126273.1:0-11751 GCA_028564885.2 Zoanthus sanctaehelenae
TGAGGCTACAGACACGTCGTACGACCAGGAAACGGCTCGAACGCTAGTAATAAACAGTGCAAAAATGCCGCGCAAGTTTGTAATAATTTACAATAGGTTTGATTTTTGCTAAGGGGGTTCGCTGGCAAAAGGGGGGTTCGACTGAACCCCAAAAAAAACCCTGGCTACGGGCCTGGTGATCGTGATCGAACGTAAATGAACTTTACGTCTCGCTCATTTATTCTATCATTTAGATGAAAGTGGAAACCTTAAACCTTTCACTATCAATCACATATCAACACTCAACTTCTCCTTACATAACAAAAAGAAAATAAAACATTTGGTGATAAGAAAATGAGAATTGATCAAACAAAGCAAACTACTGAAATTTAAAATTGAAATTCTTTCAAACTTGTTCAGGAAAAAGTATGGACTCAAGTTAGGAGAACTTAATATTTCAACTGGGACTGTACTGAAAGGGTTAATTCCGAAATACTAAATTTCAACAATTAAACAGTTTTTTGCGGTTCCTGCTACGTCTTTTTGAGTTTTGAAACGTGAAAATAAGACAGTTTTGGGACCGATGTCGTTTATGAACAAGCATTTCAAAATCCATTATGAAGTCCGAGGCCCTGTTGTTCAAAACCTGGTTAAGTTTAATCCTTGGTTAAGCAAAAATTCAAACAAGAAATTTTCCTTTAAGAAATAGTAAACGGTTACTTATGAATGCTGTTTGAATTTTCCTATGAAAAGTCTTGTTAATCCCAAAATTACAGCTAAAACTTCTCCTTGGAAGTTTGGAAACAATATCCAGGCTTAAACATTTAACCCTGGCCGGGTTAGTGCTAATAGGTTATTGAACAACTGGTATCCTGATGTATAGTAAGAAAGAAGACTATGGGTTAAACATTCCACCCTAGGTTAGCGTTTATTGGTTTTTGAACAGCTATATAGACCCTGATGTATAGTAGGAAGCAAGGTCATGGATTAAACATTTAACCCTGGGTTAGTGCTAATCGGCTATTAAACAACAGGTATCCTGATGTATAGTAGGAAAGAAGACTATGGGTTAAACATTTCACCCTAGGTTACCGTTTATCGGTTGTTGAACAGCTATATAGACCCTGATGTATAGTAGGAAGCAAGCCAGAGAGATCATGGATTAAACATTCAACCCTGGGTAAGTCCTAATCGACTATTGAACAACTGGGCTGCCTGGTGTAATGACGTAGGAGAAGGTACTTAAGCAGCTTCCGGTTCAATACAAACACTGTCATCACACACAAAAAAATTGTTTATGGTTTAATGCACAATAAGAAACAGAGAAATTCAGTTTCAAGCACTTTCTTTGTCACATTTCCCCTTGCAAAACCCTAATGACAGCGAGGGATGCCTTACTCCTACTACGTCACAGTTACCAGTCCCCTCCACTCGGCTAAAGCTTTCCTCTTACTAAAAAGCGATATAAAGACTTCAAGACTTTTCCTTCGAATACGAGTTGTCCCTAACTTCTTTTATGGCTTCTAATTGATGATGAACAAAATCTTACTTGAAATAGATCCCCCTACAAACCTAGCAGTTAACTGAGAGACCACTGTATTTCCTTCTATATAGATCTAAAATATCATTGCTTCTCCTGCTGAGAAGGAAACAGAACATGTACTATTTGTCGTGTAGCCGTAAAGCGATTCATCGCCGATTGTCCCTCGAACAAAGTTGACCAACGGCTCTTCTGAATTTCTTGGACTGCATTGCATACAACAGCGGGTTAAGGGCTGAATTTGAAAATGCAAAGAAGTTAAGGAAGTTAGCGTAATCTTGCGTTATACAACCTTGTCCACCGCAGAAAAAAAGCAGATTTTGGACGATGAACGAAGGCACCCAACACAGAGAAAAAACACCAACAAAAAGAAAGATAGCTTTGGCTACTTTCATTTCTCGATGACGGATTCGCTGCTCAGTCTGCCTTTGCACTAGTAGCGGTTGGTTCTCGCTACTCTCGGACCCTTTAACAAAAATGATAACAGTATAAGAGCATTAACATTGCTAAGCTAAATCCTTACACAAGCCTAGTGGCCCATGGGGCCGGTGCTTATCTCCCGGTTTCTGTAGTGTTAAGTGGGTGACAGTCTTTGAGTCCCCCTGGACGGGACACTAATCCATCGCAGGTTAGCTCCCAGCAGACGCTGGTACTCATTTACTCATTTCCATCCCCGGGAGCATGGAAAGCTGAGTTGGCTTATGTGGAAAAGAAGGTCACACAAATACTCGAATCTCGGCAAAGTGCGGGGATCGAACTGGGGACCTTGTGGTTGGAAAGCAGAGATCTTACCAACTGCGCCAACCACGTCCGCCCAAGTCTAATCTTTTTTGCAAATATCCATCATCTTAAATTTTAATTCCCTATGTTTTGCAAGAAAAGTATGCTTGACACTGGATGGCAAAGAAATAAAGACAAGTCCTTAAATTGTCTGATCGACGTTGTTACTGGATAACAAGAGCCACCACTTTCGTGTAAAATTTGGGAAAACACTTTGATTTGGGGGTCTTTTTTATATGGTAAACTAGTATTAATTGTGTTGAGTTTGGTTTATTAGTAATACAAATTTTCCATCTATTCATAGCTTATTGAAACCAAGATAAATGTTAAGGTTTTCAACTGAACTTTGCTAAGATTTGGCCAAGCTGTGACGGCAAAGAAAAGATGAATTATTTTAATTATTCTTATAAATATAAAATCATTTTGGTTTTTAAAAATAAAACAACACTTTCAAGTTTTTGGAACATCGTTGTAACGGATTATATTGTTGTAACTTTAATTTGTATCGTTAACAATGGCTGAAGATGATGTTTGAAACATCGAATCATGTTCCAAAAAATTAAAAGTGTTGTTTTATTTTTAAAAGCAATTGTAACATTTGTGCTATCTAGACCTTTTGTAATATTTAGCTATAATAAAAAAAACGTAATCTCTGAGGATTAGTTTATTACAAAATATATTTTGATTTGGTAAAATAATCGAATTATATTCGGTAAATCAACGAAATTTTAGGGCTTTTTAACATCCCCTTTACTTGGTTTGCAACCGCGCATAAATAGTCTGGCTCTATTCTGGATTAGTATTTTTCAACCCAAGATCTTTTATACATACTACAATCTGATTAGCTCCTAATCTCGGGTTATTTGTCCCCGGGACGAATGGCGGCTTCTTCGCTTTTTGCGGAAGTGTCAAATGACTATTTACAAGAATTTTTAAATAGTACAATAAACCGAATGAAAATATTCAGTGGTAAGTTACCAGCATTAGAAAGAGATTTTCTAACGGATACAAACGAGAGCTGCAAATTGAAAAATTCACTGGTTTAGTATATCCAAATAGCCCAGTTTTGATATATCTGAAGCGAGAAGGCTGGACCCTAATTTGTGGCATGAAATTGAGGCTCTGGGGAAGACCGCGTGACTGGAAATTATAAAAACACATTGTTTTAAAATACAGTAAAAACCGATAATAAATGGCCACCTTCGTGCCATAAATTCATTTTCTGCCAAATTCAACATTTTTGTCTTCTTCCTCAGAGCCTCGACTCCATTCTATAAACTCAGTCCTGACCCTCTCGCTACAGATATATCGAAAGTGGCCTATTAGCATTTGTTTGTATTTAATCAATCATTCGGGCTCGAGGAATAATTGTTATGTAGTGCATGCGGCTTCGAGGTCTAATTGCTAATTAGAAATCAAATGAAGAACTCGATTTTGCCTATTCTTCAAGAAAAGTAATTCAGAAACGAATTTTACGAGGCTAATAACTTTCGCTACAATTACTTCCTACAGATATATCTGATTGATCTGGCTATTTGCTTTGGTTTTACTTCTAGGAACAGTACGAACTTCTTGCTATTCTGGACTTCAACAATGTACGCAAGAGAATGTCGGTAAGTTCATTTATGTGCAACGGTTATGTAAAAATGTTCGTATTAGCTTCGTTGGTAAAGAGATTCTGTTTAGCCATTTTACTGTTGTGTTGCAGTTTATAGTTGTATAAATAGCAATTCAGGCTGAGAAAATGGCTGTAATCCATGCCTCCCGCCAATTTCCCAAATCGGAGATCAAATTCGAGCACAGATTGAAATGTGAACCAGATTATCGGAGATGTAAATACTTTGAAATTTTGTGTTTGAGATAAGGTTAAACAGCCAAATGTTGAATTTTTCACACAGTATAACAAGGGAGTGGGCCGGGTTTAGATCGTCAGGAGACAGGAGTTTCTATATGTTACTATACAGGGCCCACTTGTTCAAAGACTGGTTAAGTTTAACCCAGGGTTAAGCAAAACTTCAAACAGGAATTTCTTCTTTAAGAAAAGGTAAACGGTTATTTATGAAGACTAGTATTGTTTGGATTTTTCTATGAAAAGACTTGTTAATCCCAAAATTACAGCTAAAATCTCTCCTTGTAAGATTGGAAACAAGATCCTGGGTTAAACATTTAATCCTGGGTTAGTGCTAATCGGCTTATGAACAACTGGGCCCTGGTCTGCCCTCCTTTTCATTGAGTTCCTGAATTGACGTTAGTTTTAATTACTCTTTTAACAATAATAAACACCTCAAAAGTCTTGGCCAAAACATTCAAATGTAACTATCCTCTCTCTATTCTTGATTATATTTTGTTGGTAATATAGTTTGTTTCCAAATTTTAAGCATGATATGAGCAATGTTCCTTTTTATGACTTTATTTTAGGTCATCGTAAGGTCACAGGATAACAAAATAACTCTCTACTGCAAAGGCGCCGGTAATTTATATCTCTGAAATTATATCAGTAGTAGTCATTTTATTCTTATTTAAATGTTTACCCGTTTTCCACAAAGTTTCTGGTCTGATGCCTTTTTTCTAAGATTTGAACCTGTTTTAATCATCATGTCCACCAAAGCGAAACAACTTCCTTCTGAGGTTAGTAATTGCGTGGCAGATTTCCCTGGGAGCTAAACTGTGTTGGATAAGTGTCCTATCAAGCTGTTGGAGTCAAAAACATATCTGCTTAATACTAGGAAACTGAAGTTAGTGCCAGCTTCATAAGCTCAACTTGACTCGCAAACGAATCTATAGAAGTGCTGATTATAAATAGCGTCTTGCCTGATAAATGGTACTTAAAGCAAATTTAGGCTACCAAGGTTCTTAAAATAGGTTCTCATATTTTCATATGATTTTCATCTGAATATACTATAATTATATATTATAAATATCATCTCACAATACAGTATAAATCATTTATTTGTACCATAGAGCAGTGCACGTGCCTATAGGCAGTTCAGTGCAGGTACAGCATATGTCCTTAACAAAACATAACAAAAAAACTTATGTTGATACTAAATTCATAACAAGTTGAAGCAATGAGGAGAAATGAAAAATAAAATATGTCAAGTTACTTTTAAATAGATGACGATCTTAATTCAGCAGTTTCTACTTATACACTTTTACAGCAACTCCACTGATAATAACCTAACTTAAAATTTTAGCCTAAATAAGTTCTTTTGTGGAGGGGGCTTAAAATAAAAATTTTAGCCTAACAGGTTCTTAAAACCCAGGTTTTTATACGCGGGCTATTACTGTATATGACAAACCTCAAACTATTTTTTATAATCATCTCCCACAATTCTTAAGCATTTCATTGCGCATGGGTCGTATTGCAGATCATGCTGCCTCTTCCCAATCTTCCTTCCCCTTTACTCTCAGTTATAATGGTGAAAATGATATACTTAATTAATGTCAACTGCGATTAGAATCGCTCGACAGCTCCAATCTTAACATTAAAGTCGAGCTAATGATGATCGCTCCAGGTATTTCTACTCTCCTCCTTGTAAGTTATGTTTGAGTGATTATCTGATTATGTATTTAATTGATCAAGCGTCATTTCGGTTGTAGAGTTTTACCTATCCTCGCTTTTTTGTCCTCATTTCTCAAATCTGTAAGTAATTTGTTCGTTTGAGGAGGATAAATCAAAATAATCCTTATTCGAATAAACAATGAGAAGGTGGTGATGTTGATCATGATGGTGATAATGATAATGGTGATTGTAAGGTTGATTATGATGATGATGGTGGTGGTGATGGTTCTGATGATGGTGACGATTACAGTAATGATGATTATAATGGTGATAAAGATAATGATGACGTTTCTGACGGTGATAATGATAATGATGGTAACAATGATTTCGATATTGATGATGATGATGTTGATGATAATGGTGATGATATCTTATGTTTGTGTTCCTTCATCGTTGCGCATGCGTGATGTGAGGTTTATTCTTAAGTTCTTAGGAGAATATATTATATTTGTTTGATTGTGTAACTAAAATACCTCCTTTTTCTTATTGTAGATAATATTATGTTTGAAAGATTGGATCCTTCGTGCAGTGAGTTGATGGTTCAAACTACAAAACACTTAAATGTAAGACAGTATTGTTTGCGACTAAACATATTTACTCTATAAAACTTTGTCAGTAAACTTTGTCAGTTAACAGGTTTAGATAATAGGACTCACGGTCCCTTACAAGGATGTTACACCCCGAGGGCCTACGGTTTAACATCCTTATTCGAGAATACGTAAAAGTCTAGCCATTTGCAGATGTTAGAGCGAAGGCTGGACTTTCTTAGTTTTAAGACCCTGAGTGTTGGTCCATCCGGGGATCGAACCCAGAGCCTCCCGCACGATAGATTGACATCTTACCAACTAGGCTAAGCAGAGCCTCCCGCACGATAGACTGACATCTTACCAACTTCCCGCACGATAGGCTGTTATCTTACCAACTAGGCTAAGCAGAGCCTCCCGCACGATAGACTGACATCTTACCAACTAGGCTAAGCAGAGCCTCCCGCACGATAGACTGACATCTTACCAACTAGGCTAACCAGAGCCTCCCGCACGATAGACTGACATCTTACCAACTAGGCTAACCAGGCGGCGGTAAAGTTCAATATTTCTAAATACCAACATTTTTTTACAATGCTAACAACTAAGCTATGTGTATTGTTAGCGTTGTGACTTCTCTTTATCTCTCTCAACAGTATTAATGAATATTTAACAACAAAAAAAGGCTTAAAGACTGTTTAAAATGAATTCTCAGTCATTTAAATCCGCAGCAACTGGGAATTCGAAAATTGTCTGTTGTTGTGGTAGTAGTGGTAGAAATGTTGTTAGTGAATGTAAATTTAATTGTAGTAGTAAGTATTGTATTAGTAATAACAATTTTAGTTACTAAATTACTATTAAGAAACATGAGAAATTCATTATCATACTAAGTACGAGCTTTTTAATTTGTAACAGATGTTTGCTGCTGAAGGATTACGAACTCTCGTTACAGCAACTAAAGATATTCCTGAAAATACATTCAGAGAGTGGATGGAAAGATATCACGAGGCAAGGTGAGAGAATCTTCGTTAGTAGCTCTAATGTAACATAACAATCATATATAAAAAATAAGAATGCAAATTTTGTAGCACTTAAACATTTAAGTCCTGAGCGCATAACAATAAACATATTATAATGACAAAGTGTGAGTTTCCTTCCATGACTTTAGGGAACTTTTCCACATCACTCTGCCGTTTGCATCTTCAAAGTTTACTCTAACTTTACGATATTCCTTCTCCGTCATTCTTTGCCAACTAAATTTCCATCTTCCCCTTTTTCCCTTGCCATTAATCTCAAAATTCCATGACTGAGCACTTCATTCATTCTCAATACCCGACCATCTCAACGAATTTAAAATGAAAAATCAAACTACAACCAAAAGAAGAGATAATTTAAGAAGATGGGTTTAGTTGATAACAGCAATTTTAGATTTATTAGCGGTTGAGAATAATTTGTTATGGGGTAGTTAGTTCCACATTTCTGTTGTTGAAACAGAAACATTGCGAGAGAGCCAATATTGCTAGTCAGAATCTTTGAGTTTGCATCAGGAAGGCAGAGGATAAGCGTTTGACAGAAGCTTAAAATCAAACTTTTTAACTGTCGTTGCTCACTTATTCTATCAATACAGACCCTATTTATATTTATCTTGCCCTCTGAAGCCTATTTGCTTTCCCGAACTGTTGCAACTACCCGACTCCATGTCTGTCGGTTCTTGGCTGATTCGCAATTTTTTTTTTGTTTTCTTAACTATTATGTTTACGTTTTCATGACTCCCAAGTCCATCGAAAGACCAGCTTTGTCAAAATATCCACCTCTCTTGTTCTTCTCAAGACCTCCCAGTTTGAGAGCAAATTAGGATAAAAATCCACACCATTTGTCGCAGATATCTGTGCTGGAGAACTGCAATCCTTTCTCCATCTCTCTTTATTCAGCTTCCTGCACGGATATGACGAGGTTATTAAAAAATGTAAGATCTGGGCCTCTAAATTGTCTAAAAACACACTTCTTGTTTTCCCCAGTCTTACTTCTAAATTATCTTTTGATCCATTGTTGCTTCATGCAAGGCTGCTATGGTAGTACGTAAACTTGTCGATATCATAACACTCCTTCACTTGCATTAATTACTAAGTTTATGTAATCTATACGTGTCACAATCTTGTCGGTATTAACTTACAATCCAATCAACTCTTTATTCCATTTTCTCTGATTTGTCAATGGCTCATTGGTTCCAAATTTTGGAATTCCGATTGCAGGTGAACTGAAATCAGAGAGTCATACTTGTACTAAAGAACAACTGAAATCTTCTTTGACCTGCAATTATAATTATAATGGTTGTGAAGTACCTGAATGCACCTCCCTAAATGTGTTTTTTTCTGTGTTCAATGAGAGGAGTCAGGATGGCATAGTGGTCATCAGTCGTGCCTCCCACATCTACGACCCGGGATCGATTCCTGGGCTCGGCATGTGGGCTGAGATTTGTCGATTTCAATCTGACTTTGAGGTTTTTTCTCCGGGTACTCCTGTAAATTCGGCCATCACGTCAAGATCTGAGCCGTCGAGCGATTAAACATTGGCCTGGTTATTTGCCTAGTTAGCCCAGTTGGTAAGGTGCCAGTCTAATGTGCGGGAAGCTCGGCTTCGATTTCCGGCCGGACCACCATTCAGGGTCTTAAAATAATTGAGGAGAAAATGCTGCCTTTCCTCTAACATCTATAAATGGTTACATTTTCACGTCTTCTCGGACAAGGACGTTAAACCTTAGGCCCTTGGGAATTGTATCTGTGTTTATTTGTGTGTGTTGTAACTTTGAAAGGTCTCCGTCCACCTTAGAGTGGTAACGATGGTGTCCCCAATTAGTATGCCTTTGGCTGGCTAGAAAGACTTAATTAAGTCTTTATTATTTGTTATAGCCTCAGTTAGGAAGAATGGACAACCACTTCCTTTGCAATTGATGTTAAATAAAGTGTTATTATTGGTGTAATTATTTGTTTTATATGCAACAGGAATTTTTCTGTTCTTGGCCCAGTCATTTTGCTTGACTAGCTCTGCTGTTTTTAAATCCCATGCTCGGTCCATGCAACCTATCTTGTTTTTCCTTCTTCCAGAGTTCCTGCCAAAAGAATTCATCATTACAAAGTTTAATTGCCATAGCAAATTTAGTATTAGGAAAAAAAACAACATTGATATGTTTTTGTTCGCCAGTGCAAATAATCCAGCTTAACTAAGTGTTTTTCTTCTTCAGTGTATCACTAGAGAATCGTGAAGAAAAAGTCGATCAGGTAACCTTTTCCAATCAAAGCTATTAAAACAAAACTAATTGATTAAGAAATGTTAAGATAAGTTAACAAAGACATATACAACAAAGCTTGTGATTTTATTATGTTTTTCGCTGTCATTGACTACTTCCAGATGTTGTTGGCTGGAAAAAGTTAATTTTTTTCCAAAGTTGGGCACACTAGCCATTTTTTCGATAACGTTTAAAGTGCACATAAAATGAAAAATTCGAACTAATTTTACGTCTTTTGTTGAAAAGGTTTTTCTAACACCTCATGGATGGTGTTAATTTATTTTCAATATTTTCAATATTAGATTTTGATATTTCATAAATTATGTTCATTATTTAATTGTTTATTGTGGCAAAAGTATCATGTGGCTATCTAATGGAGATTACCTGATACTTGCAAGATTCAAGTAGGCGGTTTTCTTGATAATTATTGCCTAGTTTCTCAGCCAATACTTGTACTATTAACAGGTTACACAATTAGAACGTAATCTAATCAAACATTAACACATACCTATCTTACGACCTAAACATGATACTTAAAGAAATTAACACCGACCTCCAAAAACAGTTTTTCAACAAACACATATATGTTTTTTTTAATTTTTCACTTTATATACACTTTAACAATTGATAGCTAATTTTGTTGTTGTTTTCATTGTTATCATCATCATTATCATCATCGTCATCATATTTATCATCCTCATTATCTTCTTCATCATATTTATCATCATATTCATCACCATTTTTATCATCATCATCATCATCATCATCATATTTCTCGTCATCATATTATTGTTATCACAATCAATGCCGTCGTCGTCATCATATACATCGTTATTAATAGAAAATGTTTAATATTTGTAAGGTTTATGAGGAAATTGAACAAAATATGATGCTGGTTGGCGCCACTGCCATTGAGGATAAGTTACAAGATGGAGTTCCAGATGCGATAGCGACACTGGCAGAGGTAAACCAACATTCACTTTCATTACATAGCAAAAATAGAACCAAATATTGTTGGAAGTATTCATTCGGTGGAGTTTAATTGTTTCTAGATATTATTTGTGCTTAACCTTATTCAGATTCTAGACCGTATAGTCATACAAGTTCAGTTTAACCATCGCGAAATATACTGGATCTTGTACTCTACTTTCGAATTAGAGTTGTAATAATTAGATTTCAAATGTCATTATGGAAAGCTTTCGCTAATTTTACTCGATACTCTTACGTTCTACCAAACTACAGCCGAAGGTTAGTTTATGTGAAACTGTTAATTCTCATCACTTAGGGACTAACTACCACATTACCGCGTCATTTTTATTCTCATACGCTAGCTTGTTGCCGAATCAAAACATAATAATTACTTTTATTTACCGTGGTCAAGTACACTTAGCTCAATATACACGTAAATCGCTTATTCACAGGTATTGCCACAACACAAATAAATATATACAATAAAGATAAAATAGTAAATATTAGTATATTAAAAATGGCTAGTGATGCTGAAGAAAGAAAAGAAAATAAAGCTATGAATAAATATATATGTATACGTACATAAAATTAGATATATAAAATACACAGAAATACATGCTTTACAGTTATCTATTTAAAAGACGGTTAAAACCAATCTTCATTAAATGTTTTTTAGAACTATTCAATCCTATTTCGTGTCTTATTGCATCTGGTAAAGCGTTCCATATTTTAGGGGCTAAATACCTTCACGATGTTAAGCTTTGTCTTGTAGAGTTAATCTTAGGCAGTGTTAAAATGTCTTTGCCTCGTAGATTATATGTTGTGGTTCTTCGTCGAATGAGCTCTTTTAAAGTTGTAGGAATATTGTCCACATAATTCAGCACATTAAAGACAGTGGAAGCGATTTTCATTATTCTTTGTTCATACCATGATAGACTACCCAATTTATTTAGCAACATAGATTAATGTAATGGAAATGCGTTCGGTGTGTAGATATGTAAGGAAAAAAGTAAGAGAAAAATAACAGATATATAGCCTTTGGCGGGAATCGAACCCCACATCTTCGGTTTACTAGTCCGACGTGTTACCATCTACATAACATTGTCCGGCT
>JAOTRI020126284.1:0-22201 GCA_028564885.2 Zoanthus sanctaehelenae
CTCGTGTTCTCCCAACATCCCGCGTGGTTTATTATGCCGGTAAACCCATAGAAAGTATCGTTTATTGCTTAAATATTCAAGCCTCCAGTTTTTCTAACAATCAAAAACTACAAAATACCCGGAAATCAAAGCATTTGATCAGATAAGAAACTGTAAAAATGTACTCTATCTTAAATGCTCTTTTTTTTTGGCCATCTAAGTTTTATGAGAAATAGAACGCAAACAGCGGTGACGAACATCAAGAATATACGCACAGTCATTTGAAATTAACTCAGTTTTACTCAGTTTTAACTCATTTCGTATGCAACTACGTATACATACATCTTGAAGTGACAGTTAATGGTATAGAATTTGAATTTTTAAAAACATACAGGAACACTAACTTATTAACTAACTATAAAATATCAAAAAGGTGACAAATTTGAAACAAAATAATAAATTAATAAAGAAGCAGCTTTTCGCTGCTGACATATTCATTTAGAGACGGTTTCAAATCCTTATAAAGCAATGTCTCTTTTATTTTACAATGATTGTCAGATCGCCCTCTCGCTAAGATTTCAAAGTGATCCCACTTTAAATTGTAACCGGTTGATGTAATGTGGTCTGCTAGAGCCGACTTATGATTACGATTAATTAGAGCTTTAAAATGTTCGATTTTTCTGTCATGCATGCAGCCGTCTTTTAGTCTTTCCAATATTGGCAATAAAGTTCCTTCCCCCGTTTACTACAGTTTCAAAACGGTTATCCCAGAGGTGTTCACTGTTGTCAATTATCACGTTAATGATGTGTTGCAGAAACAACAAAACAAACAGCCCACTCCAACCATAACAGTTCCCAAGAAGAAAGTATTTTTCGTTTTGCCTTATTTGGTCATTCAAAGCAAATTAGTTAGTAAGCAAATTACATCTTTTATTGATAATTTTATGGGTGTGTTTATTATGTTAGAGTTATTTTTCAAAACAGTTATTGAATTAAATTTTTTTTTCCTTACAAAGATGTACTTAAGCGTAGCCAAATGTCTAAAATTCTATCCAGAGCTTCTTGTTGGGACTGCGATTAATTTTATATTGGAAAGACTAAAAGACGGCTGTGTTCTGGCTCTCGAAGACTGAAATCGAACAGTTTCTTACCGGTGGGGGAGGGGTGACACTCTTGGGCCACGGTGACACACTTGGGCCATTTTATTTTTAATTTAAAACAATGTCATTTATGTTTTATTTTCAATTTACTTTTAAATGGAAAATGAGTTGGCTTTTTATTTCATTCAAACACAATTTGATTTCGTTTTAAAATCAATTCACACCTAAAAAAGTTAAAATAAAAATAAAAATGATAATTAAAACAAATCAGTAATCACAAACAAAGAAAAAAATTTATGGGTGGAACTGCTGGGCAATCATACATTGAATATTGTTTTACTTACCATGTTTAGTTGACTTTATTGTACTTTTTTTTTAAAAAACAGTTTAAAATTTTGCATAGACTCGGTTGATATTAATTGTCACTCAACACGAGTCTGAAACTTACATACTAACGTAAACATGTCAGGTGCTAAATGAAAGCTTTAACACAATGGGACGTTCATGCACGTAAAGGATAGCCACAATACTCCTTTGATCTCTGAGCAAAATATAGAAAAAGCATATGTTTAGAAAATGATATTTTGGTTTTACTTTTAAGTAGGCTATCATTGGAGTTCACGGTAGTTAAAGGTGTATAGAAGTTTATTACTGGATATTGTTTATTGAATCAGACAGTGTGATCAGCTTGTCACAACTTTGACTTTTGTACATAAGTAAAAATCGACGAAAGGAAACCAGAGTTAGAAGGGTGCGACTGTTTGTCATGTGAGGGGGGGGGAACGGATGAGGGTTATTATTTTAAAATAAGACCGCATTTCTAATGAATAGCGCAAGAAAGGGTATTTATACAAACCTATAAATTGTGAATCAGTGCTCTGGTGATCAGCGAAAACTATTTGGTATTGCAAGAAAACTTCTTAATAAAAAGAGTTGTTATATATTTGGACTTCCTGTGTAATTTACGGACATACGCAGTGATTTAAAAAGAGAGTTTCAACCATGTGCTTTTCGAGTGTTGTTTTGAGTTACTACTGCGTTAAGATACAACAATTTTGGCGACGAGGACGGGATAGTTTTTCTAAAGGAAGTATTTGTGCAAGTTGTACTACAACAAAAAATTAATCGTTGCTTTTTGGTCATGGCGAATTCGAAGACAATTATTTCTTGGTTCACTTGGACACTTGGACTCAACTTCAAGTTATTTGCATCTTACTTGGAGCGATTGGAGCAGGTTTTCGTTGCAAGTGACGTCGGAATGGTTGCTGAGGATGAACGGAGGCAAATCAAAAAAAAGGTGGCAGTGATGGTTTCTGTTATCGGAAAAAATTATTACATTACGCTGTATCGTTTGTGTTCGCCCTGCCTTTCCAAAGCTCAAATCTTTCGACGAACTTTGTACAATTTTAACGGATCATTACAAACCACTAAGTGTAAGAAGTAGCTGATAGGTGGTACAAGTTTCATGAATGTGTTCAAGTGGAAAACGTATCTGTCACGGAATACGGTGTGCGAATAAGACACCTAGCTTTTGATTACAATTTTGGAACTTTCCCTGAAAAGTCACTACGAGATCACTCTATCAGCGGAATTGGAATTTATGTTACGATGTTACTTCCGTTAAGCTATATTTAGTTATTCCATATTAGAAATAAAATTGAAGTTCACCAAAATGGCGTTTAGTCGTGTGTCATGAAGCGCGAAACAATTTATTTACTCTAAAGAAACTTCTGGAACAAGATAGATCATTTCAAGACGCTCTAAAGGATTCCGTTAGCCGACGAAATACTCAAATAGCTCCGAAAGAAACATGAATCTTTCAGCAACGGCAAGGATCACATAATTTTTTATATGCATGCAGCCTGCATGGTTGCCAAGTCTCACGCATTAGCCTTGAGACTCACGCATTTCGGCATTGTCTCACGGTCTCACGACGCGAGCAACATTTCTCATGCATTTTTCGAATTTCTTACGATTTCTCACGGATATTCAATCTTCCTGGTATATTTCAGGTGCTTTTTAGACAATCTAGAGGGTTAAAATTCAAAAAATTTTCACTCCGGCCCCAACCCAGCCTGCGGGTGACCGGCAAAATCTTACACCTAACATTTTTCAAAACTTGGCAACCATGAGCCTGTTAATATGGCCAGAACTGCACGTGTTCGACAAAGTCGTGGCAATACACAACTACAAACAACCGCTTCAACACATCATTAAAATAAACAACCGTTTAAAAACCACAACAACGAAGTACCACTTCAAAGTTCGGAATCTACTTATAAGTGTTATTCTCGTGGCGGAACTGATCATCGGTGAAATAACATCAGGCACGGATCTAGAGGTAAAACATGTAATAATTGCAAAATAAAAGATACACCTAGTTATGATATGTTGTCAGAAATATGTTGATGCTGTTGATAAAGTTATTGTTGATGAAGTTTATGATAATGAATGTGATATGTTTACTATTTATGATGTTAACACTGTTTCTCAAAGTGATATTTATGTGCTACTGAAGATTGTAAACAATGATGCAGTTAGACACTAGTACTTGGTGTGCTTTCTAGTTAATTCCTTAAAGGTTCTATGTCAGTATTGTGCAAATTAATGTACCTCTGAGTCCCACTAGTGTTTTATTATCTACCTATACTGGAAGACAATTCATCCCCTAAGAGAAGCCACTGTTAAAGTTACTTACTCTGGCATTGATTATACATTACCTCTTCTTGTTCTACCTAGCGTCTCAACTGCTTTATTTGGAAGAATATGGCTACCCATACAGCCAAGATAATAAACACTATAGATTTGAAAAATCTTCCAGGACTTAAACAAACAACATCAGGTTTAAGTCCAACTTTTCACTACTTCTATAGAGACATCAACATCAATTGAGACCTTGGTGCAGAAATACAATTTATTGGTCCTCTAGTTGATCTCAACCAGAGGGGATGCCAGTGTCACACTCTACCCCCCCACACCCCCATCCTCCCCTTCTTGTGGTTTTTCTTTTGTATCTTTTAGGTAGTTTATTCTTTGGAGCTGAAATCTTCCGACTTTTCCTTAAGCCTTTCCAAAGTGGGCACAAGCGCTAGTAAAAAACATTCACAGTTGCCAGACACTTTGGTCAGTAGGTTTTCACACAAAATTTTAGTGGCTGGGTTTTATGAACTTCAAAATCTGGTGTCCTTCACAACAGAAGAAGTTCTCGAGGGTTTGATTGAGTCAGATGACAATGTAAGTTTAATCACAGCCTTTTCAAAGAGGTTGCTAGCAACGTTATGAAGCCTCTGATAAGGCAGTGTTCAGTGGGCTGCAGTGGAGATTTGCAGCTAAATGAGTTGGAAATTGGTAAACAGCAATATCTTACTCATTTTAAAATAAAAGAATTAATAATGCATTTTCAAAATTGTTTTTTTTTAAATGTTACAGTGTGTACATAGTATTTAGTTTGATATTTCTTTGTATTAAAGTTGATTATGCAAAATCATGCTGTTTCACTGTGGACTAACCTTAAAGCGACTTATGTTGCTGGTTAACATTAAGTTGTGTTTTTGGTTGCTTAGCAAGCTCATAAATTGAATTCTTGGCCTTATAATTTATTCTTTTGACATAATGTAAATATCCTGAAGCATTGAAATTATGACTGTCACATTGAAATTATTTTTTATCTTTCAAATAATTATTATTTAAGCTCGACACAGTTAAAAAAAGGTTTGGTTTTGAAAATATGTTAAACAATTTGATATTTACATACTGACAGCTGCGAAAACGTTGTCCCTTAGCTTGCCAAGCTCAGTGCTGGCTCAATCTTGAACCATGAGTCTTTGCTGTGGTTGCATAAGATCAGAACAAGGATGGCTGGAAGAGCCTTACCATGCCAAAATCTGCAGGCAGATTCGTAATGCCATCTTTCAAACATTAAGGCAGCTGTGTTGTGAGAAAGTAGAAGTGTGTGCTTTATGGAGCCAAATCTGTTAGTCCGGGCAACAAAATGGCTGAAATACTTTGTTTCACCTTTTTGGTCTCATTTCTGAAGCTAATACAGTGATTTCTGGTTTAAGTACCACTGAGGTGAACTGAAGAATTTCAGCAGGAAACTTAGCTCCCAGGTAGGAGAAAGGCATTTTGTCAAGCTACTGATAGATGAAGACAAAAAGCTGGCTTTAACCTAGCTACCGGCTGAAATGGGGTTAATTAGAATTCTCATTTGAGTATGGGGAGTGGAGTGCTAATAATTACCCTTTTCATAATTGTCTTTTTAACTATGAAGAGTTTTGATTTAACAGAACGTGTTAATTAATGTTATTGTAGCATAATATTTTTCAACAAATTTATGGGAATTTTATTAACATAAAGTTCCCATAAATTTGTGCTATTTATTTTGTAATATATAATGTAGGGATAAGAATGATATAGCGGCTTTGCTTGATCACGTGACTCAGAAACATTCCTTAGAATATTTGAAATTTTGACACTATTGCAGTGTTTTTTAAAAGAGATTGCTGTTGCTACCTCATTTTTAGTAACTGCATGCTGAAAACAACTTTTCCTCGGATTTCATGAGTTATGCAAAAAACACACCTAGTAATTTGCATATTTTGAATTTTGGTTCATAATTTGTAAAATAATAACAAATTTCATAGATTATGTTTTAAAAATGTCTAATTATTATAAATGGTTAATCAAGAATTTAGTGTATTAAAACTACTCGTTCATTTTGTCCACTCTCTAAAATCTAGTTAGCTTTTACAGGCAATCGTCTGCCCACTGTCAGGGCCGCTTCATATTTCATCCTAAAATATCTTGCAAAAAATTAAATTTTTTAGCCTTTTAAACATAAACACTCAAAAAGCACATTATGTTGAGCTATCGTTATAATTCATAGCATCAGTTTTTAAGTTTCCCAGAAAATTAAGGCAGCAAAAGCAAATTATGCAAATGAGATTCTAAGTTTTTTGCATTTCTTGTTTTCTTCATTTCTCGAGTGTTCTCAAATGGCCGGAGTGTTTTGTCACAGTCTAAAACACAGTTTAGGCCTATTTATTTGCCTTATGATATAGATAGGACCCTACGGGCGCTCTGAAAAACAATAAAACACGCTGTTTCTATGTTTTATACTCTGATAAAACATAGATTTTCGACCAATCAGAGCGCGCGTAGGGTCCTATCTATATCATAATTATATTTAACAGGTTGAATAATGGTATAGCGTATGTTTTGGGCCTTAAATGTGTAGATGCTTTAACTGGTTCCAAAATTAATGACTGTAACAAATATTTCGCGTCTACTGTGCGCTTAAGTTGTCAGAGGCTCGCTAAGCGAATCATTGTGTAATAGATAACTTTCAGCTTGTTCTGAGCTGAAGTTAACAAGATGTCACTGTAAAATAATTTGTATGGAATATTTTTGCGCCTGTATGCGCTGAGTGTGTTAACAGAAGAAATGGACAAAGAACGATGATTGTTGAATTCTAGATTGTAACGTATATTCTACATCTTTCGTACGCCAAATATGTTAGATGCTCACAGAGTGAGTACTCTAATAACGAATGTGTATTACCAGAATATCTGATTGTTTAGCCTATGTATTGAAACATTTACGTGCTGTAAAACATAACAAGCCACCACCACCAGATAGGTTGGGTCAGGCTTTTGCTGCAGATGTCATAAAGCGCTCCCAACAGCTCATTCTTGTACTTCGCGAATGCGTAACATCATATACAGCCACCCTACTCCTGAAAGATGAACGCCATATCTCTTCGCCCACTAGATGGACCACCTGCATTTATATGCACAGATCCTGCACCCGGGTTTAAGGTACTCGTAGATGACAAGTTGCTACAACAGCATAAAATTACACTGGAGTAAGGCCGTTCCAAAAACCCTAACAAGAATCCGGTTGGTGAGAAAGCTGTCCTAGAATTGGAGAATGAACTACTTCGCCAAGACCCGCTCGGTGGAAAAGCAACTTACTTAACCCTCGCCGTGGCTACATCAACTCTGAACTCACGTATCCATTCGCGTGGCTTATCCTCCCGCGAAATGTGGACTCAAAGAGACCAGTTCTCCAATTCACAGATACCTCTCAATGACGACAGCCTGCTAACTACACACCAGCAACGTCTCCAGAACCACACATTTAGTGAATGATCTATCCCATCCATTATTGTTATCGACTTGCCAGAGACCGCTACCTAGTCGTATCCTTGGAACCACCGTTTTGCAATATCAAAAGTTTATCGGAACACAACTACGTAGTTCATCCTTCCGGGTTAAAATCTCTGACTGCTTCAAGGTCCCAGCCGAAATGACGCTTCCCTAAGACCCTCCTCGCACTACCCCAGATGACGCTACAGAAGAAGACTTTCCCCCTCCAGACCAGTCACTGACTCCACAAGCAATCTCCGCCCCTCCAGATAAAATAAAGCCATACAGATACAACACCAGAAAGTCCCAGATCAGCCGCCGATCCCACTCCAGCAGCTCAGGCTTTGTCACAGGAGGTCCAAAATGTTTCAGACCTACCTGAACCAGAAAGTCTCATTGGAGAAGCTAGTACCCCATTACCTATAAAGGAACTTCGCAGATCCTCACGTGTTCAGCGCTCTCCCGGACACCTATCTGACTATGTCACTAACTTTTAATAAGTACTATATTTACTAGCTTAGTTATATGTTTTAGAAAAAGAGAGGTCACGCCAGTACCGCTGACCGATACTTGTTTTTGCTGCTGACCAATAGTTGTTGTTTTGCATGTGGCCTTTCTCTCCAGTCGGCCATCTTGTTGTATGTTTTTCTAGTTTGAGTTAGAAGCCTATTAAAGCCGTTTACGAAGTGCCTTGGTTCTTTTATGATTAATTGGCGCTATCAAAGTTATATAGCAAAACATCTTCTCGAGCGTGTTGAGAAAAAAGGGAAGATAGAGGCTGAGCAGTTGTTGTCGGCTTATCAGTTGGATGAGGACAAGAAACAGCTGTCTAATCCATGCCTTCGAAAATCTATTCCAACTACAGAATTGAAAAAATGCATAATCGTCAAGACGAAAAACCAGATCCGAAAAACGGAAGTTGGAAAGAAAGTTTGATACGTTGTGAAACTATGGAGGCTGGAACAGCATTACTAGAAGCAGCAAACATCCAAGGGAATCAAAGACTAATTTTAGCATTAATCGATAAAGATTGGGTTGCGATAGAACTCTGCTACCATAGAACCTGCTACCGCAGATACTCAAACGCAAAGCAGCTTGAAGCTTTTATAAAAAATAAAGAGGGTAAACTTGAATGCCAGTACGGGGCAGCTATTCAAGCACTACAATCCGAGCTAAAACCGACATTATTTTGTAATCACGAAGTTGTAAGAATGTCTGACCTACGAAAACGGTATATTGAACTTCTAGATAAAGAAGGCATATAAAATCCCTTCTATCGAGCTAAAAAATTGAAGATTAGAATGCAGAGAGCATACCAACAAAGAATCAGCTTCTGGCATCCACGACATTGTTCACAGGCAGAGATCGTCTTTTGTGATGAAGTACCAAAAGGTCAGATTGTGGAGTGTAGTATTTCCAAATCAAACAATGTAGCAGAGTGCAATATTACAGTTACACATAGTCAACAAGACGAGAACCAATTTTATTATGCTGCCAAGACAGTTAAAGTTGCATTGTTGAAACAGAAATCAAGTATGTCATGGTCACCGCTTTCTAGTGACATAAAAGTAGAAAATACATTGGTGCCAAATGTTGTTTATAACCTCCTGGCATGGATCCTGTGTGATGAAGACAAAATTGTCGACGACAACAAAGTCAAGATTGATATTGACAAGAAAAGTGAATAAAACACTGCTAAACAGATATGACCAACTTCTTGAGGTAAAGACAAAAATCGCTGAGAGCTAATTACAAGCACAGGGTCATGCATGTGTTCTACTGCCCAAAAATATATCACCCAATGTCTTCAGTATGTTTTGCTGGGTAACATTGTATTATATGGCAGAATCTTGACCGAGGTTGCCAGTATAGACCGAACGCTTGGTTAATAAGATGTTTATTATATGGCCAAACAAGAAAGCAAATGAACAAAAACAATATATAGCTACAACAACATCGTTCTAGATGCCGGTCTAGATGGGAAAATTTAAACCGCGGTCAAGATCGATTTTAGCTAAACAAATTCTTGAATTTGTTTGTTTCCAGTCCTTTTGAGACAAGACCATAATTTTATAATAATGTATTTAATCGAGCGGAATGAGGTAAGTTTATTTATAACAAACCCCTCCTTTTGGATCGATCGTTATATAGTGCGTTATGTTTATGATATCCACTCATAATTTAACTATCTGGTCAGTGTATCCCTTAGTTTTTTACGAAGTGTCTCGGTATCCGACAGTCGGTTGGGGTTTCCAACAGTCGGATAGGGTTTCAATAAAAATCTGTGTCCGACAGTCGATATATGTAACAACACATAATATCAATTAGCCACTGTCAGTTCAAGAATTAAACCACCAATGATAAATGCATGTTTTAAAAAGAGAAATTGATATTAAAAGTTTGTTATCATAAATTCAATCAATGAAGCCACCTAGAGATATCCCACTCATACTATACCCATGATCCTTTCAGCTGAACGCTACTGCAAAAATATTTAATGTAAATAATGTGCTACTTTCCTTTTCTTACATACCATTTCAGTTACTAAATTGTCATTACAGCGATTGAGAATTGTATGTAAAAGTCCTCTTGATTCCCCAATAAATTTCCCTTGTTGTCTCAAAATCTCTCTTCTTCTCTTCCTCCCTACAAGCCAATCTAAACTTAACCTTTCTCCTATGAAATCTGTCTTAATTCTTCTTCTGCCTTCCCATAACTGCCTTTCTACCTAATTTTCCTGTGTTTATCATTCTCGTTTCCTCTTCAATCTGTTTGTTGTCACTTGCTTAATCTACTCCTTATTGCAACTCGTAACACAACAGTTCTTAGGATACTGTTAATATGATGCTAAAAATGAATAGCGAGAAATTGCAAAACTAAATCATTTACAATTCACTTAAAATATTAGCTACTTCTCTGAACATGTTGGATGAAACGTTTACCGGTACAACACAAAATGTGCGGCTTCCATGCTCGTACTTGACAATTATATACGAGTGGAATAATTTTTTTAAAAAAACAATAATTGTTTCAATTCAAGTTTGAAAATTATTTTCTTTTCTGCTGTTCAGCAGCCTGGAACTTTAGGAAATATTTAAAGATCCTCATCCAGGAAAATGTTGTTACTTGCAAATGTTAAGGTGGGAAAAATTTTATCGCACAGCTTAACTGATTACATAATATAATACAATACATATATAATTTCTGCCCTCATGGCTTTTCAGAACCTGTTTACAGGCGTATACGGTTAAGGTCAGAAAGTTGAGGGTCTTTGAAAGTCCGTTGGAGCGGCTCACATGTTAAGGCGCAACTTGGCAACCAATTAGAAGTGCTCTTAATGGACCACAACACCGGCATAACCACCCTACTCTTTGCGAGAAGTGTGGGGGTTCTTTTAAGTACCTCGACAGAGTGATCGAGAGACTGGCCCTATACGGTTTAACGTCCTTATCCGAGAAGACGCGAAAGTCTAACCATTTGCATATGTCACAGTAAAGACAGCACTTTCTCCTCAATCATTTTAAGACCCGAGTGGAGGTCCGACGGAAATGGAACCCGAGACCTCCCTCAAAGCAGACTGGCGCCTTACCAACTGGGCTAACCACGCGGTATATTATTACTGTTTCCAATGCAGAACGTACCTTGGTAAGTAATCTGCTTTGTTTTGCTTGTTTTCCCGCCAAAGTATTTCCTTTTCCTTGATCTTCCCATTTTTCATCACCTGTTTTTCTCTACGTTCTTTCTGTTGTGTAGTATGCCGACCAATTGGATAACGTTTTAAATTAGGCATTTTGCGCTTTTTATTGCACACGGCCAGTTTGCATGTCCAAGAACCAGAAAATTCATATTTTGAAGCTATCAAAGTTAAAACGGAAAAAAAAACAACCCTCGAATTCTCGGCTAAATCAGTTATCGTAAAATTTGCCCGTTGTGCTGAAACAAAACAGAAACGACTAGGTAATAATTGATTGACAAAAGCCCGCTATGTTTGGTACCGCTGTGAAGGACATTCTTCGGAGTTTGTTTTCACGCAATCCGATCGATGACTGGACGAACAAAGAACCATTAGCTACCAGCCGAAAGTATCGCATGCGCTCATTTGCAGTTTGTACCCTGTCTCCCAAAATATTTATCGTTCGAAAAAATTGTTGGTTACACTGGACCGTGTCGTTTTACTAAAGCGCGTGTGCCCGCCGTGCTAACTGAGCTCGGTACCAGTCAGTTTTCATACCCAACTTTACTTTACAAAACATATGCTTCATAAAACATTTGGTAATAAGAAAATGAGAGTTGATCAAACAAATCAGATTACTGAAGATCAAAAGTAAAATTGTCTCAAACTTGTTCAAGAGAGAATTCAGCAGTGCAACTGGGACTGAAAAGGTTAAAGTTCGTGGGGAGTTTTTTGGCATCCGATTTGATTTTGTGCACTTTCGGTCGTTGCCATGGTAACAGCAAACTCAGATGCTACTTTTTGATGTTTTTGTTAGTTTTTTAAGTTTTCAATTCGCAACTTCAAGTTCCCATATATATCCTTTTGAAGGTCGGTACTGGTAGTTTATATTATCAATGTCGATTTATGAACAGCTTTTTGAAAAAAAAACGATGAAAGTGCATATGACAAAAAAATGTTTTTTCTGTTTCTTGTGATTTAGTATGTAAACATGCGGATTCTATTTTTTTTTCATGGCATGTTATCATTTTAACAGGATTTTTGTCGTTTGAATATTTGCTTTTGAGCGAAAAAGATGTCCACTGGAATTGCGCGGCCAAGTTTGTGTGCCCGAAACACTATTAAGAAACATGGTGACAGAGCTACCAGACAAGGAAAAAAGGTGGAAGAAGATGTGTGGATGCTGAAATCTACCTTTAAACGATGTCGGAATTTATTAACCACAGGGATGCGGATCTTGAAAACACACTTGACACAACAAACTGTTCTCTTTATTGCGGCTAAATTATTAAGAAACTATTGGCCTATCCGTTACCTAAAGTTGAAGATATTTACGAAGTGCTACATAGTCGTAAGGTGTTCAGTATACTTTATGTGAGTCAAGCGTATCGCCAAATCCCAGTTACTGCAGAATAACAACCAAACCTTTCTGCTTCCACTCCTTCAAACGATGGTCCAATGGTGTCCATTCTGGGCCTTTAATTTTCGAAAGAATTATTGACAATACCCTTAAAGGAGTTGATAAATTAATGTATGTTATTTTAACGAAATTCTAGTTTCTTGTTCTACAGAGGAAGAACACTTACAAACTTTTTCAACTGTTTTTGAAAGATTTGATTCTGCCGGATTTAAGCTAAATCAATAGAAATTCAAATTCAATAAACCATCTGTTACGTATTTGGGGTACATCATTAATGGTGATGGTCTACACCCTACAGAAGAGAAACTTCAAGCATTTTATGATGCCAATGGCTCAAAACGGCTTGGATATCATTTCCGAACCCCGCGGGACATCCCGAAAACACACCTGATTAGGGAGCATTCTCCTTCATCGAACGCTATAAGGCATTTTGCGAGTCGTTTGTTTTCTTATTGTAACCATACTTACCCTTTTTAGAAAGAAGGATGTTATATATTTGGACTTTCTGTTAAATTTTCGAACATGTGCAGTGATATAGAAAGAGTTCAACAATTTGCTTTTTGAGTTTTGTTTAGATTTATTACTACGTGAAGATACAAGAAGAGATACTTTTCTTTTCCGCCTCATTGTAAAAAGAAAATATTGGCTAATGACCCTTTTGGTTAAGAATATAGCTGATTAAGAACGAGGCTACATAGATCCGCCTTTCTATTCCATAGGATTGCAAAGAGTAATGTAAACATGAACAATCAAACTAAACAAAATAAAACAAACTTATATACAAAAGTGTCAAAGTCCTTTTTTTTTTATTCTGAATTTCTCTTTGGAGGTCTCACCACTCGACCGCATTGAGTAGTTGTTAAGTTCTCTGTAGTATCAGTGTTCTTGAAGGGAGACTGACAAATTCTTGCAATCAGTGTTAACTAGTGTACTTGTGTTTCGGGCAAACTTTCCTTATAAGATTTAGAATCAAATTCAACCTTTTCTCCTGCAGATGACTGTTGAGAGGTTTCAGGTACTTTATTCCAGGATCTTCTGTTTCTTCCAATTTGTCCAGTAGGAGTACTAACAACATAACGTCTAGTTTGTGGATTGCTTTTGACGTTTCCATATGTCTTTAAAGTTATCCAAACCTTGTTTCCCGTTATCAAAGGATCCGATTTTCTAACACCACTGGGATGATCAAAATTTCTGTCGTTCCTTTATTATGCCATCCTTTGATTTTAGCTTGGTATAGTCAGGAACCGAACGCTTTAGCTGAGAAGGCACAATAGGAACAGTTGTCCTCAGAAGTCTCGCCGTCAACAGCTGGACTAAACCTATGCTCCAACTGTGTAGATCGATAGGTTAAAAGTACTAGGTGAGTATCATTATATTTCTTCAAAAATGATTTCACAGTTTGGACTGCTCTTCAGCATGTCCATTACTTTGTGCAAACCTGCGACTACTTGTAACATGTGTAAATCCATATTCTCTAGCAAACTCCTCAAACACACCCGAGAATACAGTAAGTAACAGGAATGCCACGTCTGGCGAACATAGGCTTTAAATGATTTATGATTCCCAATGAAGTGGTACTATTTAACTTAGCCAACTCCACAAACCCTGAGAAGTAGTCTGTTACCACCAAGTACATATTTTCTCTATACTCCAGGAGGTCACTTGCAAGTTTCTGCCAAGGTAGATCTGGTAATTCTGATGGTATCATTGGTTCAGCTCGACTCTCTGCATTCAGACTACAGACACTACAATTTTCTACACACTCTTTCAGTTGCCGAGCCAATCCTGGCCACCACACCGATTATCTAGCTCTATATATCTTGGCTGACAAACTTAGACCGAACTCGGAGAAAACTGAATCTTTCATTAATGGAATACGACAGCAGCTACCCAAAGTTAATGTCCAAGGCTTAAATCAGCTTTTTACCACCTGCACAATAATTGCTGAATCAAAAAATTTTTTTCTCCAGAAGCCTTTTTTTCTTAAATTTTTTTTTTAAAATATACTACAACAAAACACTAGAACAAAAAAGTAGATAAGAATAGGCATTTCATTGCAAGTTTTTTGCGCATGCCCGAAATTAATTATATATTTCATTTAATGTGTTTTCATGTTTTTAAATTATCTAAATGTACGTAATTACATATGCCGCAATTTTAAAAATGCCAAGGTCAAATTAAACTTAATAATTAAATAAATTTCAATTGATTTATTAATTTATTAAAAATGGAGTTTTAGATGTGCAACAAATTCCTAACTGAATGAAACGTGAAATTAGGAATTTTGGATGTTTGTTTTTTAAGAAGAAAAAAGTTTAGAAAAAATGAGATTTGTGTTTTTAAGAAAACTGTAAATGTTTACTCTATTGTGTACATAAAAAATGGTGGTAAAGGTATTTGTGAACATGGAGAGAAATATTTATGTAAAGAATGTGGTGGTAAAGGTATTTGTGAACATGAAAAAAAAATACATGTAAAGAATGTTGTGGTAATTAAAATACATTTGTGAACATCGTAAACGAAAATGTTATTGCAAAAAATGTAATTCATAAAAATGATTTTAAAAAATTAGCATGCTTAAATATCAGAACTTCTTTGCTAACTTTTTAAATCATCTTAGAATACGAAATGCTACCACAAAAGAAGATGTATTAGAAACTATAAATATGTCAGAAAATATAAAAAAATGAATATTAAAGTATTTTTAATGGTTCATGGAAGTTAGTACTAGATGTAGTTAATGATGTAAAATTTAATGTGAATGAAATTAATTTAGAAGATTTTGTTTTGAACGAAGAATATTTTTGACAATAATGATAATAATTTATAAATTGGAATTTAATTCATTCTATGATTATTTTAGATATTATTATGGACCAGATGCAGAATATTTTTTTGATCCTGATTCTATTTCTGATTATTTTTCTGATTTGCAATCTAATTCTGATTCTGATTTTATATCTTTTGAAAATAATATTAACTCAATTTAGTTAAGCTTACTAATTACAATATTTTGATCTTTTAAATCAGTTTCAGTAACATCTAAATTTTTAATTGTAATATTGAATGAATTTGAAGGTAATTTACAAGTTGGTAACTTTGGATTTCTTCAAATGGGACAAATGTTTATAAATCAAATGGTTTATTTTTTTATGATTTTTATCTTGTTCAACTAAACTACATTGTACAAATTACGGGTTTTTCCATTATAAATTACAACTTCTATTATACCAACATTATCGATTGCAGGTAGAAGATTAATTCGAGATTTACTTTTTTGCTGAAAAAGGTATATACGTTTACATTTTATATTTATATCTATTTCTTTTTAAACTGATCTACCATGTATATTAAAACTGCAACAATCAACAACCATGCATATTCTGATAAAAATCCTATAGCTTGTCCTGCTGTTTTAGAAAAAAAGTTAGCATTAGCTCCTATTTTACCAGGTAAAATATCTCCTAACTTTTTACTTATATCCTTAAATCCTTCTCCAGCACCTTTAGGAAGATTAGTTAAACCATTTCTCAAATTAGATACAATAGCACCTATAACAATAGCCACAGCAGAAACAACAGCAACTACTGTAACACCATGCGTTTTAGTTACTTCATTTATTCTATTAATTTCATTCGCTCCCTAATTTCTTCATTTTGTTCTTCCAGTCTATATATGTTTTCCCTTACCCTTACATGTTGAGCATTTCCTTCAGGTTCATTTCTATTCAAATTTTCAGTCTCTCTTGTTCTCCTCTCCACCGTTTGTCACAAACTTGCAACCTCTTTTTAAAGTTCACGTTCATTTCTTTTTGCAGCATGTATTTCTCTCTTATAATTATCTCCTCGCTATTTTAACACTTGCTTATAAACCAGTATCTTTTTTGCTTTCAGGAATAACTTTATTTTCTTCGTTTCAAATATCAATCTCAATTTCTGAAATTCCTTCAGTGGCAGCTGCGAATTCTTTCGTTTTTATATCAACATTTCTTGATGCGGTAGCAATTATCCAACCTTGCTCGAAGACGAACTTTTTTTGTTTGTGCTTTTTCAACCAATCATTGTTGTTTTAACAACCTTTGCTTTGTTTAGCGATCCTGTTCAATAGTAGTTTCATTAGAAACTATTATTTCTTCGTTAGTTGAACCTAAGGCTTCTTTGATTTGTTTTGGTACAATTATACTTATTTCTTCTTCTTCTGTATTTTTGCAAACAGTACCTGTGATAATTTCACCGAATGCGTTTTTTAATGTTTTTTATACTTTTTTCTTTCCTTTACCTTAATACTTTGCTGGTATTTCACTTTAGCATCTATAATTGTAAATTCTACTGCATTCTCACGTAGTAATTTAACTTTTACCTCAACAGAAAAATCAGCATACCAAACAGTCGCTTTACCTTTTAATTTGGATAAAAAAAACTTTGTTCTAAGCATTCATACTTTCCTCAGTTAAACGTTGTTGTCTTTGAGGTGTTGGAATATTGTCTGAAGATCCTCGTCTTGTGGAAGATAAAATATCGTCTGGATCACATGTAGTGGACGTTTTTCTTACAAACTGTTTATGTTTTTTTCCCTATAAACTCAATCATATTGTCGTCCTAATCTTTGATTAAATTATCATCTACATATTTAGAACCATATGTATTGTCGTTTTTATACATTAGATAGTTATCATCTTTTGGATATCGTATGAATTCATGTTGACGTACAGGTTTGGGGGGACTTTGTTGACTTAATGCATCAAGAAAATCTTCATCCTCTTTAACTTAAGGATCAAAATCTAAATCTCCACCATAAGGCGTTCTTTATTCTATATTTGAATTAATTATAGAATAGTTTTAATACATTTTTACCTATTAAATCCATCGACTTCCAAGATACCCCAAAGCAAGCATTCCGCCCGAAATATAAATCATTTCCCCATTTTTTTTGTCCTTTACTTGTTTTATAATAACCACTAAATTGTGATGGTTCAGGCCGAAGATAATTTTTTGCAGATGCATGTTTTCTATTATATTATTTTAATGCTTTATTACTTACAAAATTATATGAAGCTATTGTATTTAACCTTCTTTCTTTTTCTTCCCAATCTAAAAACTTTTGTCTTTTTCGTTGTATGGTTCGTAATCTTTTTTAATGTCTTTGTTTTGGTATAGAATATCTTGTGTACTTTAACCAGATAAATATTTTGCAAAATAACTTCCACCCACAAAAGTAGTAGCATTTAATAAAGATCCTCCGTCCATCATTGCTATGGTTGCCATAATTAAGTTGTATGTGTTTAATAATTAATCTCTAAGCTGTTTTTGCTTTAAATTCTAATTTTCGGGATAATAGTTTAGTGCCATACTTACCCGCAAGAACAGCTGTAAGTTTTACATAATTCATAAGACTAGAATTTGGATCACCAAGAAAATTTTTGCGTAACGCTTTCTTTGCAATATATCCAACTCCAGAGGATAAACCAACTAGCAATGCAGAGTTGGTTAACATTTTGACAATTTTATTTTTTCTGAGATTTTTACAATACAAAATGGTTACTTTTAAAGTGTTTTACATAACATGTTCATGTTATGTAGCTAAATCCTTTCGAGCCAGGTGGCCCATGGAGCCGGTGCTCATCTCCGGTTTCTGTAGTGTTAAGCGGATGAGAGCCTTTGACTCCCCCTGGACGGGACAGTAATCCATCGCAGGTTAGCTCCCAGCAGATGCTGGTTCTCATTTACCTACACCGGAATGATGTAAAGCTGAGTTGGCTTAGGCGGAAAAGAAGGCCACACAAATATTCGAATCTCGGCAAAGTGCCGGGATCGAACTTGGGACCTTGTGGTTGGAAAGCAGAGATCTTACCAACTGCGTCAACCACGTCCGCCCGTTCATGTTATGTAAATAAAATTTATATTTTTATTTTTATTCCATACCAAACCTTTTAGGTGCACCTTTTGTGGTGGGTAGTTATACACAAGTGTTGGTTTAGAAACACGTGGAACATAGATTTATGTCAGCGGGCAAACATGGCGGACAGTCATGAAATTTGAGCTCTTCAGAATGTAAAAGATTTTTAATTTTTTTAAGTTCATATTGTTTTTTTTTGCACGCTTTGTACTGGTTCAGCTACTTTTCATTATCTTTTGTTAACATTATCGAAAGGTCGAACATGTTCTCAAAGCCGGTAATCTGATATTGATTTTTAACATGTTTCCGAAGGCGAAATGGTCTCGCTCTCTGCCCTTAAGGAAATGATGGCCGCTCAAGAATCCTTAATTCAGTCCTTCTTTGAGTCATATATCAAGTCTGTCAACAGCAGAGTCGACGATCTAGTCCAGATTGTTGCATCGTTGAAATCTCGCATTGAGTTTACCCACACGGATATGAACGATATAGAAATGGCATCCGCGAAGCTTGGAGATGTTGAGGAAACAGTTTGCAAACTTCAATCAGGGCTTCAAGCACAATGTGTAAAAGCCGAATACCTACAGAATTAGAGTCGAAGGCGAAAATCCGTGTTTCCGGAATTGTCGAGTCGCAGGGTGAAGGGGTGGGAAGAGGGAGAGGAAAAAGTTCGTTCAGCAATTAAGGAAAAGCTAAACATGGTGTTGAGAGGACACATCTTGTTGAAAGAAGGAAAAATGCTTTCAGTAGCAGTCAAGTTGAGTGGCCGAACAAGCCAAGCCACATCGTTTGTCGGCTCCGCAGTTTAAACAGAAAGAAGCGGTTCCACACAAGGCCCGGAGAATCAAGCCTCAAGGGAAGTTTATCAGTGAAGATCTTGCTTTCGCAACCCTGTAGAAAGCAGCTAACCAGTTAGATAAAGAAGGCTTAGAGGTCAGGTAAAAGGGCATATTTTGTTCTTGATCACCTAGTTATCCCTAACAAAAAAAAATAATTCAGCTCCTACGTAGATCTTTTCCTAATCTTTCATGTCCTTCGTGAATTACCCTTTTTCCATCTTGAAAATGAAGGCTTTAAACTAGTTATTTGAACAATTAAACGATCGAATTATTTTCGATGTAGATAGGTTATCATCTATAAAATTTATTCCTTTAATTTCTGAAATACATAACAAGTTTAGCCTTTGTAAAGACATTGATCCCGATTCTAATTTTTTTCCTAAGCATGGCACTTGCGATTATTATATTGAAGATCAATTAGATAATTTTTTACGTGAACAGATTATTCAAAACAATCGCTTATCGCTTTTAAATATTAATGCACGAAAACTTGATGAAGTGACGGATTTGTTAACCGCTATATATCTGCAGTTTTCTTTTATCGTTTTTTCTGAGACCTGGCTTCAGGACTTTTCGCATAATGTAGACATATCAGGGTACAACTTTTTTCACAAACATTGCATTGATAATGGAGGTGGTGTTGGTCTTATCCCAAAATTTCATACTGTCTATAAATTTTAATTTTTGTGTATAACGTATAAAATTTCCAATTCCTGGATCATAATCTTCATAGCATACAAGTTCTATACCTAATGTCATATAGGTTTGCTCAGTACATGGGAGACAATTTACTTTAAATCCTGAAAGGTTTGCATGTTTTTAAATAAAATGCCAGTCATATTTAGATCAATATGCATAATTATAACAAATTTTTCAGGAATTTTTGCATTTAATTTATATTGCCTACGTGCAACTCCACGGTGATAAGCTGTAACATGACAATGATCTCTACATTTAACTTGCCATACCTTAAATTCCTTACCACATATCCAACAAATAGTAGCTTGTTTAAATTCACGTTGTTTTTCTTTTGAATTTTATTAGCATATTTATTTCTTTTTCTAACAAATCGATTGTTGCATTGTTATTTGTGCATTTTTAATTATACTATCCAAACATTTATTAATTATATTATGCTCATCGTATTTTTACTGTGGCCCAGAAGGCTCAGACATTACACTTAAAGGAATTGAGTGCAAATTAAAACAAAATTCATCCAAATTAAAAAAAGTTCATGCAAACTTAAAAAAAAGAATGCAAATAAAAAAAGGTAAGAGCAAATAAAAAAGCCAATGCAATTAAAAAAGTTCATGCAAATAAAAAAATTCATGCAAATAAAAAAGTTCATGCAAATAAAAAAGTTCATGCAAATAAAAAAGTTCATGCAAATAAAAAAGTTCATGCAAATAAAAAAGTCGATGCAAATAAAAAAGTTCATGCAAATAAAAAAGTTCATGCAAATAAAATCAGCGCGGCCTTAGCTGGTCGAGTGGTGCTGGTTTCAAGCTGGGGAACGCGCTTGAGTGAAGAAATTACAAAATGGCAGAGGTAAGCAAGAATCAAGCGTCATCCAGAAATACAGCTGTATCTGCTAAACTGTTTAAGATATTTGGCTTTCAACTTTCTAGCAGGTATCTGTACACTATATATAAGACACGCTTAATTACTACGAAATAAATGGAACTTCTCGGAAAGTATTTGCTGTTTTTTTTTATCGCGCACTGTTATACTGTAATTACAAACTTTTCACATGTTTAAAAACAGCTAGAAGCTCAAGTTTTGAGAAACAAAACGGAAAGTTTAGTCTCTATACGTCCAAGTTTTATTTTGTTCTTTTTAGTTCTTTTTAATTGAAGATTACAGGAAGTAATTCCTTAGATAACCAGTAACCACATCTTCCCTTAGACTTGAGAAATATTTTTTACAAAAGCTGAGCCATAGCATGCAGCAACATGCATTCATTCAATGTTATTTTTAATCCACGTTGACATTCGTTTATTGGCAAACTGAACAGTATTTTATAAGCATCTTTGCTAGAGCAACTTCCACGATACCAATTCTACGCAGGAAACTCGATATTTTGAAAGCCTTACAATTCCAATTAATTGAATATCTTTCAAAAGTAATTATTTCTACGCACAGGTGTTTCTTAGTTAACACACGTTTTTAACAATGGTTACTGCGCAACTAGCTGGTTAATATCTTTAAAAACAAAAGAACAATAAATGCTAACATGCCAGCTGAGCGAAGACACATTATAGAGCCGACAGGCAGAAAAAATTTCGAGTGGTTTGGAGAGATGAAAGTAATGTAAGAGTTTATGACGTATGACAAAAGATCTCTTGTTTTCGAATAGACCAATCACGATACTTTAACTTTGTGACGTTGCAGCATCCTGAAAAAACAACGGCGCTGTATTAGGCCATTTCCGAGTTCCCGCTTGCCTCTGTTTCAAAACGAGTCTAAGTACGAAGCCATTCTTAAGAAAATGATTTTGATTTGCATGAAAATGAAATTGAATGCAGAACTCATTTTCATAGGCTTCGCACTTAGACTCGTTTTCAAACGGAGGCACAAGAGAACTCGGAAATGGTCTATTCGATTTTTTTCATCAATGATAATTTATAAAACAAGAGAAACATTTCAATATGCAAAACAAAATGTTACCATAAAAGTATGGATGTTAGAATGACTTTCACACGTAAATCACATACTGATAAATTTTAGTTTATGTTTGTTTCCAAATAATAGAACGCGGTTAGCATAGCGAACAAATTTATTGATTCATTTTATCAATGACATTTGTTAAAACAAGATTTTTAATTTCAAAAGAAAAACATTTCATAATGCAAGACAAAATATTTTGATAAAAGTGTGTATGTCCGAATGGGGTTTTTTGGCTTTTTACACATAAACCACATGCTGAGATATTTTAATTTATTTAAGCATTAGAGCACAACTTTCTACGACTTTATCGGCGAAATAGAGCACGCGTGATGTTGGGAGAGACACGAAAACGTTGTGAAATTACGAACCGCAGGAGAGTGATTTTACAACTTTAGAGTGTCTCTCCCAACATCACAAGTGCTCTATTTCGCCTAAAGTCATAGAAAGTTGTGCTCTAATGTTTTTATGATATAGCAAATAAGCGG
>JAOTRI020126285.1:0-11750 GCA_028564885.2 Zoanthus sanctaehelenae
ATAGCCATTATTCCGTTATTCCAGTTGAAAAAATCTCCGTTATTCCAGTTCCATTATTCCTCTTCACCCCCCGACAACAAATATTCTCGAAGATAAAGAGTTTGAGCTATGAGAGCTGCTCTGAAAACAAGAAGCAGAAAACTAAAAAAACTGGCCAGGGGAACAAGCCAAAGCTATTACATACAACGCAATTTCTGTTTTATACGAAAAGGACTTAGTTGGCATATGCTGCTCAAGGCCTTGATTAACACAATTTTTTTTTGTACATGAACACAGAGGCTCAAACATTTGACCACATTGGTTTCACTGATTCAATAAAATGTGGACTTCTATATTTTGAAACTATTGTTTACGAATTATTTTAGATTAAATTAAGGTTCACTGAAAATGTCGAAATTTTTTGAATGGTGAGGCTCGGGGAAAAAAGAGTGATTCTTGTATAAAAAAGTGTGTAAGCCATTGATGATATGTTACATTTAAGTAATTCTTTTTCTTACGAAACTTATATTAACCCGAACAAATATATAAACAAAAGTAAACATGTAAAAAGGACAATAGAGCTCATCGAGTCGTTTCCCTTTATATTGTTCTCATTCAAGCGCTGTTTATCATAACAAAATCAACTAATAATTTGTTTGGCTTGCAAATTCATGCACAGAAACTGTGAATCAATAATTTTTGCGCTTCATAAAGATAAACAGATTGTTTGAAGTAATTAGCGACTTTATAAAAATGTTATCAGCGCGGGCGTGTAAAATTTCTAACCTACTTTGATAAGTACTTTTCAGCTTATCTAATCAAAATGTGTTTTTACTGATTCGGATAGAGTAAAAACAAATTTTTTAAGAAGTTGTTTTATCGATTTCGCGATAAACTTTTAGTTTTGGAGATATAACCGCTTATAGTACCATTTTCGAAAAAAAAAGTCGCTCCTATGGGGGGGATGCCGGAACTAGGAACATGTTCACAGCATTTATAATTTAAAAAAAAAACGTATGGAAATTGGACGAACACCGTAAAAGAAATCATTGTTTTATACCGAGCGAGGGGTTGTAACTTAAAAGATAAACTCAAAATCATAAACATTTACAATCAAGTGTAGTATTCAATGGTGATGAGTTGCTTGTTCCCATGTCCTTTGCTAGAAATCAGACGGCTCAACTTTGTTTTTTTCAAAAAGGTCAAAAACTTGGATGTTTGAGCGGTTGTAACTCCAAAACTAAAAGTTTAAGTGACAAAATCGATAAAACAACTCGGCTTAAACAACTTTTTTTCTATGCTTTAAAAAAAGCCAATGCCAGTAAGCAGTTTTAAAATATCAGAATCTAGGCGATTAAACAAATAGAGTCCTGAGTGCAGTTGTTCAAAAGCCGATAAGCACTAACCCGAGGGTTAAATGTTTAACTCACGATGTTGTTTCCAACCTTACAATGAGATATGCTAGCTGTAATTTTGGGATTAAAAAGATTTTTCCTAAAAATATCCAAACAGTTTCCTTTTCTTAACAAAAAAATTCCTGCTTGAATTTTTGCTTAACCCAGGGTGAAATTTAACCTGCCTTTGAACAACTGGGCCCAAGAAACAAATATCAAATTTAAAATCACAAATTTCCTGTTGTTAGATGACTACCATGTCCATGTGTAAATCGGCATTCAGTTCACTTGCATAATATTGCGAAAATCTTAGATGATACATTTCGCTCCAACACTGAGAAATTTTGCAACATGCCTTTGTTAGAAGTTAAACTACTGTAACTTAATTTTATGTGGTCTTAAAAAGGAGCATCATCGCATGCCTCAGTATAAACAAAATTCTGCCGGATGGCTCCTGACTGGGACACACAGGCATTGATCATTTCATATTTGTTGTATTTTACTATTATTCAGTTAATCCATTATGACAATTATTTACATAGATATATCCTATTTTAAAGTGTATAATTTTATACTACTGTACTTTTATATTGTAAAGCGCCATTTGATTGTTAATAGAAGAGGCGCAATATAAATATATCATTATTATTAATTGTTTTTATTTTTATTGTTATTATCTTTATTATTATTATTATTATTATTATATAATTATATATTATATTGAGGTCCATATAATTAAACTCAAACGATAATGTTTAGCTAGGAAATAATCTCATATTCCCTCTAAATTAATGGTATGGCATATTATGCCATGCTGTCTTTTGTGGATATGGTACGCTCGAATTCGCTAACCATTAACCAACCGGATCAACACCTACTCTTGGTGTTCAGTAGATATACTTGAGGAAAAGTTGCTGCATTGCTCTAACAGTAACATATATATAATTAAATATTACAATGTATAGGTGCTCTAAATGTTTTATTAGCAAAAAAGAATGTATGTAAAACCAGTTTATAATCTGTTTTTATGCACTGATAAATAATATATATCGAACAATGAAGACCAACTTCTCTTTGTTGGAACTTTGTAGTTGTTGGCCAGATTACCTGTTAAGCTCTCGAAGTACCTTTCCGGCCTGGTTTGACACTGCATACTGAACTGCCATTTGACCTTTGACAACATGTCACTATTGCAGTCTCGTCCTGCTTTTCTAAATTACATAAAATTAATCGCGTTAGTTAAAAGAAAAGCTTCAACAAAAAACTTTAGAATTACTAATAACATCATTGGTTTTTAGTAAAATGTTCTATTGTCCATCTGTTTGGTCTAATTAATACATCATTTAACGTATAACTCCTTTGCTTCGCCAACTAAACTGGTTACCCGTTAATGGCTGTTAATCAATTACTACTTTAAAGACGCGGTAATGGTGTACAAATGTATAAATGCCTTGCTCCACGTTACCTTAGCCATCAATTTATTAAACGCTTAAGTATCCACCATCGTTACACACGCAACTAGCATTTGGAATTGTTTGGATAACGAAGTTATATTAAGAGATGTACCTCCTTGAAATTGTTTAAAAACTCCATGAGGAAATACCTTTCTATACAATATTTTTGCAAATGAATCTTCACAGCAAATGTAAGTTTTAAACATTACTATATCAATATGTTATTAATACAATTTTCATTTATTATTTCATAACTGTAAATAGATTTTGAAAAACTTTTAGAGGAAGAATTAGTTAAGTATTCTGTTATATTTCTCCTATTTTATCCCTTGAGGTTTTGAATTGGAGTTGTACAAACGAGTGGAAATGTCCAAAAACTCAAAATAGGTTTCTGTCATATTTGATTAAGAATCGTTTACGCCAGTGCTTGGAATGTAAAGTCGAGTCGTAAGCTATTTTAAACAACTTTTACGAAGCGTAAAGTTTATTAAAACTTGCGGTTCCTGTGCATGAATATGTAAACCGAACAATTAATTAGATATAGTTGATGTTGTTATGATAAACCGCGTATGAATGAGAACAATATAAAGACATTGAGTCGAAGAGTTCTATTGTCCTTTTTACAAGTTCACTCTTGTTAACATTGTGGCCGGACGTAAATGGCTCCTCATTTTCGTTTGATATACAATGCTATACAAAATATATATTTTATCGGTTATTTCAAATTTTATATTGATCATATCATGTAGTTTCAAATTGCACGTCAAACCAACAAGAGTTAACCATTATAAGTCATTCACTTTTATTAGAATTATAAAAATGTGGAACAATTTCCCAAAAGAGAACTCATAGATGCAGAAAATATTGGTGCGTTCAAGGAAAGTCTGAAACCATACATACCTTCATATCTAAATTATGAACAATCATTTGACAATACAAATGTTGAATTATGTTTAAGCTTTTCTTAACGAATTATTTATTTTATCACATACTAATTCCTGTACTCTATTTTAAAAATATATTATCTTATTTTTCGGGAGTTGTTAAATAGAGCCAGCCTCTCAACTTCCCCTCAGGGTGCATTTTTTTCCGTTTTTCATGTAGATTTAGCATCTTGGGAAATTTTAAACATTTATGTATGTATGTAGTTGGTTTATCCGTTGAACCAAGTCAATCTTCCATGCCGACAATTTTTTGCATTATAAACATTAAACGGCTCACCGTCACTTAAAGAATACCTTTATTTATCCAAGTTTCTTTACATTGCTTTAAACTCCGTTCTAAATACTGCTACTTTGTTTTAATAATCAACTTAAATTAAAATTTCCTTTACGCAAACTTTATGCCTCTTAAAAACTGCAAGCGGAAAGCGGAAATAAAATTTTAGGCGACGTTAAGCAAATCATTAATTCGTGTAAATAAGAATTTTGTGTAAGACAAAACACCCAAAAACTGAAAAAACACGTTTTGAGCTGAAAGAAAGCTCATAGATCGGATATCAATATTGTTTGATCACTGCTGCATATATATCTGAAGGCAGCTTGGCAAAGTCATAGACGCGTTTTATCGTGGACACGAACTACTACTCAATCTTTGGGGGGAAAAGCAAGGCTAAGAGTAAGAGTAAGTATTTTCTAGATTTCAATTTTAAGCGTTTTTCTTTTTGAGAGAGTTCAACCTTTAAAAAGACTCTCTTGAACTAAATATTGACTAAATCAAAGTTTGTAGGAAATGTTATGTTTTATCATAGTTTTTAAAATAAAATTATTTTTTCTTTACACTTTATTATGAATACTGGCTACAACAAAATTTTACTCGGGTTTGATCATTAAAGAATGTTATTAGTTTTCTCCAAAATTTTGTTCATATCTTCTATATATTGATAGCTGAAAATCTATATATATGGTTTCTTTTTGTGAATGCCAATATTACACGAGTGTAATAGTAAAGATGTTTTAAAGTATTCCGTTCTAGTCTCAGATTAATTTCAATTTGTTTCTATTTTTCTTAAGTTTGTTCTTTTTAAAATATAAAATAGTGTAATTGTGTGGGTTTTTGTGTCCAAAAAACCGTTTTGTTTATGAAAATATGTAATTTTATAAAAAGAAAAAAGATTTCTGTTTCCTACTTTACTCGAGAGAAACAGTCAATAGAAAAAGAATGGCTCTTTTTCTGGAGAAGATGTTTAGCAACAGGAACCCCTGGTAAACGAAAAGTTACATTTGCCCCTAAATTTGATATAAACAAAACTTTCTGACGGAAAAATGAACGTTTTGTTATCACCAAATGGTTTACAACTTTTTCAATCTTTGAAAGAAATAGTTCTAACGAAGAAACCGTATAGTTTATGTTTGAGATCATCTATAACCATACGGAATTAATGGTAAAAGCTGACGGTTCGAGCGGTAGCCCTTCGCCAGTGGCATAGCCGGCTTCTGCTTAAGCTAGTTTATAAATAACATTTCTTTTATTTTTCCGTATTTTTTTCTAACCCTGATGGTGGGGTGAAATTTAAACTTATCTAATGTTATATGCTGGAATTTTCCCTCTACTTAATCTATTTAGTTTCATTTTTTTCAGTTTTAAGTGGCAACAGTTTTTCGGAAAAGGTAAAGGCTTTAATTTACCACGGCGTTTATCTGATTTCTTCCGAGCCCCCTTAACGTACATAGCTTCATATACATCTGTTGAAAAACACAGCTTTAATATAATTGTTAATATTATATCAAGTTCAAGTTCATATTTTACAAAAATCTACTTATTTTACCAGAGAGTTTTATTGTTAGATTTTTATCTACATACATTTTAACTATACAATTGTTAATGTTTTTCATTTTTACTTTCCCAAAACTGTCGGTACAGTACCGGGTTTATTTCACTTGTAGTCAATTGGCAAAATGTTTCTTTTGGGAGCGTAAATTACAATATTCAGTAAAGTTTTTTTTCATATGTTTTGATTGATTACTTAAATCCAACGACCTAGGTGTCTTAACTTGAAACTGCATGTTCAGTGTTCTGTACAAGAAATACGTCATTAACTTAATATAATTTGCAATGAATTATGTGAATCTATTTAAGCCCTGTAATAATGATTGCTGCTTATATCCCTAAAGGTTTTGAACGGAGAAACAAAGTAACCTTCTTGATAACGGACTTTCGCTATGAAGCGATTGTCGGTGATTTCGTGGCTCTTTCTGCTCAGTACTTTGTATACCACAATCAAAGGAAACCCTACTGAGAAGCCATCACAGGTATTTTAAATTTGTTCATATACTTGCATTCTTTATAAAGAAACTCGGGTCTAACATGCAGTGTGCGCGTGTTTTTTATATGAACAAGGAATGATCTATCGGAGTTGTGCAAGATCAGTGATGCTATATGGGAGTGAGACATGGTGTTTGAGAGAAAATGAGATGGCAATTTTGAGAAGGACTGAGAGAGCAATGGTTAGAGCAATGTGTGGTGCAAAACTAGTGGAGAGAAAGAAGACAGGGGTCCTAATTGATATGTTAGGATTGAAGGAAACGGCGGTTCAGATGGCTAAGGCAAATGGATTGAGATGGTATGGGTATATATGTGTTAAGGAAAAATGATGGGCATGTTTTGAGAAAAGTATTTGAGTTTGAAGTGAAGGGATAGAGGAAGAGAGGACGACCAAGGAAGACATGGAAAATGCAAGTGGAGAAGGAGAGAAAGAGTGTTTGCTTGAAGAAGAAGGATGTAATGAAGCAAGCGAGATGGAGAGAGGGATTTGGAGAGAGTTCTGTCAGAGTGGGGTAAATCGGCCCACCCCCGTTACCGGTTTAAACCCGGATCAAAATTGGATTGATGACGACGATGAAGTTTATAATTATAAACAAAAATTAAAAACAAACTCAGGCTGAGCTTCCGAATTTCTATGAAAATGTTTTACTTAGAGGAACTTTTAAGGTTGAAATTAATGTAAAAGACTTCACTAAAATTCAAAAATTCACTTAGAAAATAATATAAAACACAAGAAGTCTTATGGTGTTTCACAAATGATTGAAATCACCAAAGAATTTATTACAATATTAAAGCTTCGGGAGAAAGGTTACACGTTCGTATAAAATAAGCGTGTAGGAATATTTTGAATTAGTTTGAACTTTATTATTATTTCATTTTCTTTGTTAATCTCTATTGTCACTCACCATAAATGCGTAAACGATATAAAGGCAGATTCCACTTAAGAAATTGATAGGAATTAAATGATGCTTCGATACTTTTCTCCATATACAACACGTATCAAAAAAATACAGTATAGGTTTTGATACAGCATTAATGATTTCTTAACATTGGCTAAACTTGTACCCCACCTTATCCCCCATTTCCTGCCATTTCCTCTCGGGTCATTGTTGCAAAAAGAAATTTTGCAGAAGAGTTCTGTATACTACGTCAAAATGTTACTTTAGAGGAACTTATATGGAGTGATTCATTCTCTTAACCTTTTTCGTTTTTTGATCAAAAACTGTCACTCCTTGAGATTTACCCACCAAAGTTGCACTGATTCTAAACGCAGTCAACTAGGAGTACGAGCGATTAAAGTTCATCGATAAAAATTACTTTCGTCCAATCTGAAACGTGAACTACAAATTTTCAATGATAAATGAATGAACGTCATGATGGTTACGTCGTCCAATAGCGGCTGCACTTAAAAAACCGCACGCTTTGAAAGTTGCTAAAGGAAGGTTTGCTTTGGTATTTTTTATTCTTTTCTTTGTTTTTTTTTTCTGTTTTTGTTTTGCTTTCCCAATTTCAATTAGCTTACAGTTTTTGTGTACAGAGTTTTATTATATCTTCTTGTTGTTGTTGTTGTTGAGCGATTCTACATATAAATCGTATGCTTGTATTTTTTATGAAGTAAAATCTCAATGTAACAAGCAAATTATCAAATACGTAACTAACCATTTTCTTCTTTTTAACTTTTTATTTGCCTCCGCAGGAATTAGACGCAGCAGTTAACTCCTTAAAAGTAACCGCCGCTGACCAGACTGAACAGGAATTAGATGCTGTGATTGACGAGTTCGAAAGTGATGACATACCAGAGGATACACAGGCTGACCAGCAGAAAAACGAATCCCAGGTAAACAAAAATATTAACGATTGGTAAGCGCTGAAAATATAGTAGTGCAACAATTTCGTCGTCATTTTTTCTTTATTCCCTCTGCCAAGGAGATTATGGTTTTAGCTTTGTTTGTTTGTTTCTTTGTTTGTTTGTTTCTTTGTTTGTTTGTTTGTTTGTTTGTGGGTTTTTTTATTAGCCACATGTCTCAAAAATGTATGGACAGATTTTGATGAAATTTTGAGCAACTCTGAGTTAAGTTGTTGGAAGAGCTAATTCGATTTTGAAGGTCATCCGGATAAAAAAAAGTCGTTATATAGAAATTAATTAGGGATCAGTCCGTATTAATTCCCTGGGGAAGACAGGAAGAATTAAGGGGTAAGGGGGTCGGGGTTGCAAAAAGGGGGGATTACGTATACTTAATTGAAGATATTGTCACTGTGAGGTTCAAAAAATACATATATTGTCTAGTTGAATGTGCAATATCTATTTCTAATGTTTACATTACAATAGAATCCAGCTAGGCGGCTAAATGTCCATGGTTGCTAGGCGCTCATATCGTGACGAACTGTGGTCAATCTGGCAGAGTAGGTGTAGGCGTGAGTGTATACAACCAGTTCCAAACTCGATTTTTGAACTGGCTGGCGAGCTATAGATGACTTTGTAAACAGGTTGTACAAAGGTCAGCGTTCGCAAAGTTATAACAAAATATGTAGATATAGGACACGCTTGGACAGACCGCGTGATTATCTGTAGTGCGAACACCGGTGAAGTGGTTTTATAGTTTGCTGGAGTGGCTTATAATTTAGTATATCTTTAATATCTAGTGACGTATCTAGTCTACATGAGTAGATAGTATCTAGTCTGAGGAGTACCTATGAGACTTTATATTATTTGTTACGTACAAACGGATGTCAAGGTCACATAGTGGAGTTACATAAGTTACATTAGTATCTAATATAGAGGCTTCAGGTTATCTACTAGCACGTTTGTGATATGTATACTTGAGTTTATCTTTATAACCAAAGTACCCAATATAGTGGCTTCAAGTTAGCTACTAGCACGTTTGTGCTATCTATACTTGAGTTTATCTTTATCGCCATAGTGCCAAATATAGTGACTTCAAGTTAGCTACTACTGTTTTTAGTGCTATCTTATATACCTGAGTTTACCAATCTGCCCACTCGTCCAAAGGTTTTTCTTTTGTGATTTTATTTATTTTTTTTTTCATTTCATTCTCTGCTCTTTGTTTTTTCCCTTTATTGACGTTTTTCCTCTGCTACTGGTTCGGAGTTTTTGTCAAAAATTTATATTAGAAATTATTCGGTCATTGTTTACATTTACAATTGTTGTGATGTTCTATACAGGAGAGGAGAGCAGTTGATACCTCCAATAAAGGAAAGATGTTGGGTGAAAATGATGTTCCAGAGGAAAAAACAGATAGGTCAAATGGAGAAACTCCTCTGCTGAAGAATGGTCCTATAGAGGAAAGTGTTCAAGGCAGAGATATCCACGATAGAGAAAACAATGAAGCCGCGGATGGCTTTTACCGTGACAACGATGAGATCGATGATGTCTCCACTAAAGGCAACAATCTTGCTGAAATTGCTTCCAATGAGGAAAATTATGCAGTGGAGGATGCCTCAAATGAAAAAAACAATCTGGCTGAAGATACTCCTAACAGAGAAACTAACAATGCCTTGGAATCACCTATTGAAGAGGAGGATCAAGCAGAAGATGCCTCCAGTGAAGAAAACGATCAGTTCGATTATACCCCCACTGAAGAAGAAAACGATCCATCCAATGATGTTCCGATTGAAAATGAATCACAAAAAATCCTTGATAATAGTAACAATGATCCAGAGAATGATGTTGTTAACCAAATAGACTTCGTGGAATTAGAGGACCAGCAGCCAAACAAAGTCAAGAATGAAAATTATGTTCACCCCAGGGACAGTTCTTCTAAGAATATCTTTAATAAGCAAAGCACTGCTGTTACATCATTTAATGAAGAAAACAGTGCAGGTATTATAAACCCAAAGCGAGGTATGAAACTTTGTGCTTAATAATAACAACATAACAACCGTGAAAAGGTTAAATTTTATTTCTTTCTATTTGTTGTTTCTTCTGATGCTTTGGAAGAATAAAAGGACCACTGTTCAACTACGTTCTCTACTTCCTCACAAACATGAAAGTGTCTCCATAGTTTCTGCCATTCGGATTGATCAATATATTTTTTCACAAGTGCACGAAAACATCTTCAAGGTTGACTCAACTCAGATAGTGTTCACACATAAACTTGTATCCTTTTACTAAGATAAATTCTTGCATTGGGGCCGAGCTCAGTACACTAGCTGGTAAATAGATTTTAAAAACAGCTCCTTATTGCCCGCTAAAGTTGCGTACGCAATCCTAATCTTGAAATCTGTTCATCTTTTCTTGGAAAAATATTTCTTTCATTTACCCATACCTCCCTGAGTTCAAGTGATTCTTAGTTGGTTAAAACATCCTCTTCAAGTGACCACTAGGGTTTGTTATAAATAGCATCGCAGTAAATGCAGTACATTCCCGGCACGTGTAAAGTATTTTCACTTTAGAAGTACACCGAAAAAAGGATTTTTGGCACAAGTGGAATACGGAGCAGACAATGGATGAGTTTTAGTATGTAACTCTTTCGCAAAGTGAAGGTCAATCCCGCACTTCCTAATCTTCGTTTACTACTAGTTTTATAACACCTGATGCTTACACACGAAACTCGTCAAGGGCGTCTGTGTTTCTACTAACATTTAACCCTTCCAGTCTCAATTGCTTGGTTAACTCATGTCAACTTGAGCCAATACTTTTCACGGAAAATGCTCAAGAGGATTTTCATTTTAATCTTTAATCGTTTCCTATAAAACGAAAGTAGTCTGCTTGTTAATCAGACGTTTGTATATTTAACACGGACCAAATTAAAACTAGATTAAATGCCCTATTTAAGGTTAAATTATATTTTTCCTTTTTTTGAAAAATATTGTCAAAGCATGTAATATCAATTAACAAAAACAAATTCAATTTTTCGTTTCAATAAAAAAAATAACAATAGAGGGTAATTAAATAAATGATCTCTACAGCAAGTTTTGTATCCTGTAAATACAGCCGCTTTTTATTTCTTACTGGTTTCGCGCCAGGAAGCGATGAAAGGCGGCTGTGTTTGCAGGCTACAAACTTTGTAGATCAACATAAAGGTCATTGTACGCTAAATTCAAAAATATGCTTGCCCTATGAAAGCCCAGTGAATTATAACTATTGACCCTGATCCACAGAATTAAAGTCATTCAACAATTTTAGCTAGAGGTAAACCAACAGAAAAAACAAAACTGTTAAAACTAACTTAACAACTCTTTTTTGTAGTAAATGACTACAACCCTGACGAACCAAAGAGACGGGTGAAGCGTTGGGGAAGAAGGAACCGTTTCAGTTCCAGGCGCAGTTTCCGTCGCAGTTTCCGACGATACTCAGTTATACGGTACAACAAAGGGCGTAGGTACAGACGAGTAAGCTTCAGAAGGTTAAGAACCAAGCGATATCGTAGATATCGTAGATATCGCATCAAACGATACCGTAGATACCGCATCAAGCCATCGTATCGTAGATATCGCATCAAACGATACCGTAGATACCGCATCAAGCCATCGTATCGTAGATATCGTAGATATCGCATCAAACGATACCGTAGATACCGCATCAAGCCATCACGTAAATACCGCATCAAGCCATCCCGTAAATACCGCATCAAGCCATCACGTAAATACCGCATCAAGCCATCCCGTAAATACCGCATCAAGCCATCACGTAAATACC
>JAOTRI020126296.1:0-11749 GCA_028564885.2 Zoanthus sanctaehelenae
CATCAAAATTTCTTAGCTTTTTCCACTGGATGGTTTTCGATTTATTTTTTTATTGCGTGACAGTGAAAACGATCTATTGGTGTACGTGGGCCTAAAATACTGCAGTAATTTGAATTTTCTGTAGAATCTGAGATTGCTTAGCTTTCAAAGGGGATTTTCAAAGTTTGTTATTTTATTTTTTGATGAGTGGACAATTTGAGAATTTAATAATTTTTTAACTTGATTTCTCTGTAAATGTTTTAATTGCTTAGCATTCGAAGTTTGATATTTTAAAGTTCGACTGCGCTGATCTAAATTGTGTCACTCATTTGTTTTTTAAAACCATTTTAGTTTTAAAATCGCGAATAAATTTTATCGCTTCTATACTTATTCGTGTTCTTGTTTGTTCATAGATTAGAACATCGTTTGATCAAAAGACGTACTACTTGATAAAAAGGTGTTATATTATCTGTCTTATGAAAACGTTAAGGGTTTTTGGTTTTAATTTAGAAGGTTTTTCTAAAGAAAGGGTAAATCGTTGAAACGAAATGTCCGAGAGCTATAGCTAATCAGTCATTCGAAAGAGCTTTCTTGAGTTGAGTTGCTCGCTTAATTCGAGCTTTTTGTTAATTGGTTCACTTACAAATAAATTTCAATATGTCTTTTGAACTGCCATTTTTTATTCTTGTACATTGTATATTTGAGTTCTAGGTTTAGATTGTATTGATAGGCGGTTTTTTGTAAACGGTATAGATCGTTCTTGTCTGAATATGGATCAGAAGCGATCCTTTGATCATATAAACAAGACATACTACATGAGAAAATGTTAAACTGTGGCCTTTTCTAAAAACATTTAGATTTACGTTGTTTAATTTAGATGTGTCTGACATATATAGTTAGTCTACCAAAGACTTTTGATGAATTTTTCGAGTCTGATAATAAAAAACACAAATAGGAAATCAGGCTTGCCGGCTAGAATATGATATACTATCTACCAAAGGCTAGGAATAATTATATGGTTAAATTAATATTAGATATGCTGGTGTTAAAGTATGGAGTTCAGTTAATGAACAAATTGAAATTGCACCCAGCTTATCCAATTTAAAAGTAAGAATTGAGTGAAGAGTATATTAGATTTGTACTTATATTTTCCTCAAAAATATTATCTTACATATCTTTTATTTTTTGTACTTATATTCTTATCAGGATCATTTGTCATCAATGCCAGTGGCGTATCTTTCTCACTAATGTATTTTTTCGTTTGATTTAGAATTCTTCTTATATATTTTTTTTCAAATGTAAATCAGTTAGACTTTGACCAAAAATGTAATGTATTATACTTTAGCTAGCTGACTTATAAATTTACTATTTAGCCCTATTTTGGTTATTTCAGCCAGCTGGTACTAAAAAGAGGTTTTGTATTTCTTCTGTAAAATTGAAATAGTCCCCTAATGTACCTAATAAAATCATTGTCATTGTGGAACAAAATGAATAAACACGAAACAACAAATCTGCTGGTATACGTTGGATCAATTGGTTGAACAAATTGGGCTCACAAAATATAAAATATAAATGAAAAAGAATAGCCAATACAACGTAGATTTTAAAGTTTTTAAATTTTATAAAACGATATTTCGGCTAGCCATACTAGCCTTCATCAGGTATGGTATAGATTTTTAATGGTTTCATTTATGTATAATGTTGAACGGAAATTACAAAACAGAAGTTAATAATATAACGGAAATTCCAGAATACGAAAAAATATAAAAAAAGAAAAAGAAAAACTAATTTAAATATAATGAAAATTTACAAAAAAAAAAAATAATAATAATAGTTTCCGTTCTACATCATATATATATAGATATAAATGAAACTAGTGTAAATCTATACCATATCTGATGATGGCTATAGTATGGCTAGCCGAAATATCGTTTTATAAAATTTAAAAACTTTAAAATCTACGTTCTATATATTGGCTATTTTTTTTCATTTATATTGTCATTGTCCGTTTTCGTATATTGTAGGGTCTGAGAAAGTTCACAACCACGAAATGCATGAAATACAACTCTCAAAAAATGAACTAAAAATGTATGGAAAAAATTATAATAGATTTGCTTTGGTATTCAACCAACAATGTTGTCACGTAATTAAATCGTAAATCGGGAATCTTGCTGTTCACGTACCGGAATATTGATAAAATGTATAAAAAAGAATACCGTACTTTAGCTCACTTTCATTTAGACATTTAATCTGAAGGACTATAATAAAATAAATGATAGAGAAAATTTCGATTTTTTACAATGCAAAGAAAATTACTTAACGAGGAAGAAAACTCTTTTCCTTTGAGCCACATTATGGAAAAAAGTAGCTCGCGAGAACAATTATTTGCACGTCTCGCCATGGCTAATTGTCTAAACCAAACCGGACGTATCGATTACAATCAATACGGAGTACAGGATAACGTTGGTTTCGAGTCGTGCGGGGAAATGTTTGTAGACAACTTTCTTATGTACGTAATAGTGCCAGACAGCAACGTTACCACGGAATACGGTCGTAAGAAGAACAGCGAATGTGGTTTGGTCAACAATATAATAAAAAAGATGTTAGCAGATTGTGGTTTATCGAAGGTCCAAGTCAAAGCCGTGGCATTAACAAAAATCAATCCCGATAAGATCGATATAACAGGTCCTCGAAGAGAGATCATCAGCGGACATATAGCCAAAGGTAGCAAAATGCCTTATTGGAGACAAGATTATAAAGTGGCCTGTGAGAATGAACCATACAAAAACGCCTTGAGATTTTTGCGAAAACGGGACTACGTACATCGAGATATTTTTCTAAAAGACATTGATGTGACCATCGATTACAAGGATAGTTTTAACCGCGAAGAGGTTCGAAATTTTCTAGTGAACAATGGGGATTTTGGTGAGCAAGGGATGATGGAAAGGAGTAGAACCAAAATCATCCTAAAGAACAAATCCATGGTCGGCAATAATTGTCTAACGTACATGGAGAAAGTAAACGGGGTGCAGACCCGTGTCAAGATTTATAACAAGATGGTGCAAATGCTCGAGCAGCATAGTGTTCGAGGGGCGGTCGGCCAGCATTGGGGAGATTGGATGGCGCCTTACAATACGCGTCGTCTCTCCCGAGCGCGTAACGAATCCAGTCTGCGAGGCCTGACCCGGTCGGAGGTGACGTTCTATTTAGAAATGGATCATCCCGTGCCGAGTGACAGATTCATATCGGAAGTGCTCGCCCAAGTTATCGCCTGCATCCCAAACTATCTTGTTTATTCCACGTCACACAATGCTACGTGGAGAGCGTACTGCGAAACAATGCGACACAGTCTGGTCATCGTCGATCATCAATTCAATCAAGTTGTCGTCGTGTTTACGACAAACGAGGTAACAAAACAAGTAAGCGGTTGCTACGTAAAAAAATGGAATGACCAACGAGAGATCGCGTTGGGTCACATTACGCTCAATGGCAATCTTCCAATAGACTTAATCGAAATAGTTCCAGACAGGGAATGCGTAGGGTATAAAAAAAACACCGTCGACAAAAATTCAAAGATCCGACTCAAGGGTAAACGGCTGTTTAAATACACTAACGAGGGAAATACGGAGTTTCAAACTCAGCTAATTTCGCGGGGGGTCGTATGTACAACTGGACAGAAAAGACCACATGCAGACTCCATAGAAATGTCCGGACTCCTTCCACACACAAATTGTATCCCAAGCATCGAACACAAACTTCCTGGGAAGAAAGAACCCCGAATCATGTTCTGGGAAGCAAGGAGCATTTCCGGACTCACGCGTTATCGGACACATATGAACCAATTAGATTATGGAAACATAAACGAGGGACTTTTGTCTACCATACAAAAAGACCAGGCCCGATTCGCCGAGATCACAGTAAAAACCAAAGAGCAGATTGATTTATTGAGTGAACCGTTCTTGGCGGAACCGACTCGTAAAAGGATGAAACCAAATAATATGAATGAATACCTCAAAGAGGACTCCTTGTAGCATTGTGTCCATATGCATTAAAAGTTTCAAAACCATGGCTCCGATCAAGTAAGTCTTTTAGATACAACATACAAACCTTGGCACTTGCCTTGTTTTAAATTTTAAACTATATCCTATGACGAATGGTTGAAGGACGGGAGAATGTTTCAGTCCATTGTAAAGAAGCCTTGCTGAATATGGGCCGTCAAGGGCTCGCTAAGCCCGCGAACTCACAGCCAGAAACAATAAGCGCCATCTACGCCCGCTATTCAAAAGAAACAATAAATTTTCGAGGGCTTGTCGTTTGTAATTCAGTTTGGCTGTTTCAGCTTCATCATTTTGTTCTTAATTTGTTGTTATTTTTGTGAGCGGTTCATTTGAAACAGTAAAAAACATTAACACAAAAAGAATATACATTAGAAAACAGTGCTGATCGTCTGAGGAATTTTTAGTATTACATGACTAAATATTATTTGTATGAGACATTAGTAAATATACTACATTTAAAACGTTGCTTCTGTGTTTTTACTGCGCACATTGCCAATCGAGCGTCACAAAATACCGTCAAGTTTTAAATAGAGAGATTTTCACTTTTCTCAGTCTCACCCTGTCTTTGTTCTTAAATTGTTCTTCTTCATTGCTACAAAATTGCTGGTATAATAGCATTATCCAATTTAGTGATAAAAATGTAATTTATACACCTTACTGAAAAGAAAGAATACTTACTGACGTTTCGGACGTTTGTCCTTCGCTCCGAGTAAAACAGAAAAAGAAAGAATAAGTTGTGAGTTTATATAAAGTTACAACTTTTTCTTTCTCTTTCTCAAACTAGTTTACCGCTTTTCAGATGATAGTTTGACTTGGTGCTCGACATTCAACTGATCTCTCAAGTCTTGTAAATTGGCTACCGCTCCTTGTCCATTGTCACACGGCCGCATCTGCTACAAATAGCATGGGGCGATAAATTCTTAAATCTGAGGAGATGCTTTTGCCTCTTTCGATAATAACAGAGAACATATTTCAATAAATCCAAACCCTTTTTAACAAGGTTTGTAGTAACCTGTCTTACATACAGGCGCAAAAGTGATATGTGCGTTAGGGAATGAGATGAAAATCTTCGCATTTTACGAAAATAAATTGCGTCAATAATTGTGCAATGGGCCTTTGGACACGCGCATTTGCGTGTCAGCGCGTAGAAAGAATAAGTATGAAATGAATTAATGTAATACGTCGCGTATGATGGATTACTTATATATAGGGGGGTTATTGCTATCCCTTTAGTACAATATCAGGTATAAATCTCATTTCCATATTGAAAAGCATTTTTTAAAGACACATTCCCAAAACACGAGAAATAATTATTTCTGTTTTCCCTCGGGGGAAATAGAACTCACTATTTTCCTTGGAACCAGTTATTAAGTGATTATTGTTCATAGTTGGAAAATATATTGCAACCAAGGGGAAGCTTATCGATAACTTAACACAACTGTCAACTGATTTTATTATTTAAAATCGATTTTTTTCAAGGAGTTTAAAAGAAAAGTTTTGAGGGTAGTAAAAGGTTTTTGAAAATGAACTAGATGGCTTTCAAACCATCTTTTAAAAATTGAGAAACGAATGACACAAAAGTTTTGAGCAAGCAATCAAATCAGGGCACAAGATGTAGCGTACAATGTTGTGACTGTATTGAAATATCTGTCGTAAAAAAAGTACAATTTTGTTTCTTTGGCAGAAAAACACAAATAGGATTCAACAAGCTCGCTTTCCAACCCTAACATTGAATTTTCCTTGCATCAAAGCGTTTTTCTTGTTTCCTTTTCCGTAGTTACGTAGTAATGGACACTTCACACCGTGCATGTCTCCCAGAGGTCTTCCTTTGTTCCTTCGTTGTCGTGAAGCAGTCTTTTGAGCTGCGAGTGCGCGCTTGGACATCAGTTTTGCAAACACAGGCTCGCTATGGAGCGCCGGAGGCCGCAGGATACGAACAATCGGTGGATTTGACGATCTGCTTGGAGACGTGCAGAACGAGGGCCTTTTCTTGTTTGAGCTGTCAAAAGTTTTATTACATATTTTAGTTGTTGTGTTGGCGTTTTGTAATGCGTGGCAGCTTTTTCTAGATTTTAAAAGCTGGTGGAGAAATAAACTCGTCTTGAATTCCTAATTGAGTTGGTTTAAATGACAGCAGATTTGCTTTATACAGTCTTGGTATTAAGCTAGTGCTAGCAGATGAATAGCACCTTCCGCGCGCTCTGATTGGTTCATCAAACATCAAACTTCCTCCGCTATTCGCCTTTGTCACTCAAACGTGGAAAAAATGATTACGCTCCGATTAATTGCTCGCGCGTTAAATAGATTGCGGAAGACTAGTTGAGAAGCTTGTTTATGGCTAGATTTTCAAAATAAATTAATACTTAAAGGGCTATTCACCTGCTACTTTTTAAAATATTAAAACACTGAATTTTATCCCCTTCACTGCCGTGCCTAATGCGATAGATATTTACCTCACCACTTTGTAGCTCGGTATATATCTATTGTTATTAAATTTTCAATCTGGAATATTACGTTTCCAGCGCTCTGATTGGTTCACTCAATCTCGGTTATCAGCTCATATACCGAATGACTATATATGGAAAGTACCAGTGTAATATTTTGCCAAGCTAGAAAATGTCAGATTAAAACTTTTTTGTCATTTTTAAGTATCGAAGGGCTTGGGAATTTAAAAAAACAATTATTCCATTCACGCTTGTTGGATATGAGATGATTATAGCCAACTCGGCGCTGCGCACCTCGTTTGCTATTTACCATCTCATATCCCACGTGCGCTCTTGGAATAATTGTTAGTTAGTATAATTTCTAGTGGTGATGATAGAAATAGTGCCCGCTGATTGGTTGAGAACTTCGTTTTCTCTGGCTATAACCACCGCGCGGTGATTATATAGCAATGACGGCTTTTGATCAGTTTCCAAAAGGTTTGTCAAGTTTGTTGCTGTTTCTGGGTTGGAAATTTTTTAGAAATAAACCCGATACAGCCTGGCTATAGCCGAATGTATTAAAACGACGTTGAAAACATTTAAACAACACAAGCGGCGTTGGAAGATTTTTGATCACAGAAACATTGTTGTAACATGCACTACATTGCAATTGTTTAAAGGGGTGAAAGTTTAATCTGTCTAAAGCACAGTAGTTTAGTTAACTTTATACATTTATTTGATGGACAAAAGGTTTAATAAAGTTTAGATTTTACTCAGCTTTTACTCATGGTACAAATTCAAACACGTTTATTACTTGAATATTTTTAATGCAGTATAACATACCTTGTTTGTGTTTCGGTCGTGGAAGAGCAAAGTCCTGGGTGTAAGCTCAAAACTGACAAAATATGGCAACCGAGCAACCAAAACAGAACCGAAGGGCCTGGTAATTGTGAGAGCATTGTTAGGTGCTGAGGAAGGCATGAAAAGGCGGATGCAATCATTTTATTATACCAGACTTTTCCTTTGTTCATCACCGTCATCTGATTGTATCCCTTTAAGTAAAAAAACAAAGGCTTCGGGCGAGACAAGATAGAAAAATTGGATTTGGGTCGTTGTACTTCCTCTGTAAGGAAAGGTAATCTGGACAAGAATACTTGGTCGTCCACAGTCTTCATGTCGCTTGGACGAAGCATAACAGCAGCGGCAGTGTTTCCCACACAAGTAGATCTTGGAGCTTTAACAAAGTCTTCACAGGTTTTTGTTATAACGGATACTGCTTTAAGACAAATTGGGCTACCTGCTTCATTGTCTGTCAATACGAATGATGGCCCAACACCACCATAGGTTGTTGCTATTCTTTTACCATCAAACCTGTCTCTGGCGTTTTCTTTCTCCATTATATTCGCCAATGTCAACTTATCAACGATGACATTTATCACCACGGGTGATGTATCTTCTCCAACTGTAGCAGAATCTTTCCGAACAAACTTAAAAATTGACGAGTTATCATGATGGTTTCCGGCTGTCGCTTCGTCTAAAAATACACGCGTATAATAGCTTCTGGTCGATTCCAATGCTTTTTGGATGTCCCCGTAAATGTTGATTCCGTTGTGAGAAGATTTAAGAGGAACGCCATGATCATTTGCCGTTACAAACGGTAGAGAGCTCAATCTGTCTTCATACATTTTCATCTTTCTTTCCTTCGAATACGTATTTTGTCGAGGAACTTGTACATTTTTCACAAAAGGTTCAAAGTGGCTGCGTGGAAACAGCCCAACCTTTTCAGCTTTTCCTCTGATAAACAGCTTGTGCGGTAGAACCATTCCACTATCGCAGCTGGAATCGTTACCCTTCACCCCGAGCAAGATCTTAATCTTGCAGCAAGTTGATGCAAAGTATAAATCGTTCAGAGTGAGGCGGCTGCATTCAAGGGACCGTTTCTCGGCCCCCTCCACTGCTCTCGGCTGAGCTCGCTTTAGCGCAAACGTTGAAATTTTACTTTCTTTATTCTCACTTGCCCCATAAAAAACACTCAATGATTTCTGTATTGTACTTAGAGTTTCCTGGTAGTTTTGGTGATGCCCTGATGAAGAAGCATTTTGCAGTTTATCATGATGATGATTAAAGCGTGTTCGTAAGTAGGGCTTAAGTCTTTGAATGGAGAGACAATGTGTCTTTACCTTGCCTGTTTTGTTGCTTAGCTTTGGCACGAAATATCGAGGATGTGACATAATAAACCTCTTCGTTGGTATTTTGAGAAAAGGTTTCGCTTTCTTGGCCTTTGTTGTGCTCTCGTGTTCCCCGCATTTGTTAACTTCCTCTAAAGTCACCACGACATAGTCTGATAAAAGCGTTTGCATTGCTTCATTTCTTGTTTCCTCAATATTTGTAGGACAATTTTGAAGCTGAATCAATACCCAATCGTTTTTATCTTCCATTGTGATCAAACTTGATCCTTTCTTAGCCGTATTACTGCCGATTGATTCACTTTTTGGCATACCTTCACTTAATCCCGAAAGCTGCCTGGTGACGCTTGCAGCGCGAGCTGGTATTCGCAAATGGAACTACTTCTTGTTGTTAATTAATTCCTAATTACACTTATCTTAATTGTTGTTTGAATTAATTGACTGATTGAACTTAGCAACCGACTATATATCCTGGGATGTAACAAGCCTGTTAACATTGAGGGCAAAATTACTTGGCGCTGATTGATCGCTGGTTTGCGAAATATGTGTTGAAGTTGATGAAATTTAATTATAGCCTTATTCATAAATGGCGGTGGTTTTGAATTTTTTTTTTTGTTTTCGTTAAATCAGGCTTGTCACATAAAAATTGCTCGTGTAGACGGGGCTATCTCAGTAAATAAAAATTGTCAAATAAAAAATTGTCACATAAAAATTGCTCGTGTAGACGGGGCTTTAGGGTTATATTTGAGGGGTTTGCATGAAGTTTTTTATTTCTCCTAGGTTTGCGGCCTACAGTCCAAACGGGAAAAAATATCGAGAAAAGAACAACACCGGGACATATAGTTTCGTCTTAAACCAAGGTTTAATTAAGAGTGGGACATATAGTTTTGTCTTAAACCAAGGCTTAATTAACCCCTGCAAATATTTAAGATGGCGCCGCTCTGTACGTCATAAACAATTTTTCTGTGTAAAAGGAAAAACGATTGGTTTACTTTTTGGCGGGAATCGAACAATAACCAATCACGAAATACAACTTAAAACCACACCTGCTGTGCTGGCAGGTTTTGATTGGTTGCTTCAATTTGTAATAAGCCAGCGCGGCAGTTTCACTTTTATTTGGCCTCTTCTTTAGACGTGGGTGGTTGTTGACTGAACTGGCTACGTTTTTATAGCTGAGGAAATAATCTGTGACTTACAGAGTCAAGGTAATCGTCTTTGAAATCAACCTTATTTTTTTGATGTTTGGTTTGTAAACTATCGCCGCTCTAAATTTGGCTGTGCTCGTGAACTATCACAGCTTTTAATTAGGTTACTTGTAGATGTAAACTATCTTTTCCTGAATCTTACCTCGTTGTTCTTGTAAAATAATTGTTCATGCTTTGCTCATCTCTGTTTCTATTTCTCCCTGTTTTCCGATACAACTGCAATTTTCCCCTTATTGCAACTGACAACGTTCTTTCTCAATCGACTAAAGCCTGTCTTCCTTTTCCAACACGACTGCAATTTGTATAAACGATATCATAGCTTATGATATTCCTTTACTTTGCTGTGATACTGTGAAATATTTCTACTTTGCTGTGATTGTAAAATAATTTTCCTTACTTTTTTACTGTCTGTGATTATAAAATAAGTTTCCTGGCTTTTACTGTGTGTGAAATATTTCTTACTGTAATTTGCTGTGTTTGCAAAATAAGTTTCCCGACTTTTATTCTCTTTGTGCATTATTTTTACCTTGCTGTGTTTGTAAAATAAATTTCCCGACTTTTATTCTCTTTGTGCATTATTTTTACCTTGCTGTGTTTGCAAAATAAATTTCCTGACTTTTATTTTATTTGTGCATTATTTTTACCTTGCTGTGTTTGTAAAATAAATTTCCTGACTTTTGCTATGTCTGTGAAATATTTCTATTTTGCTGTGATTGTTAAATATGTTTCCTTACTTTTGCTGTGTCTGCAAAGTATATCCTCCTGTACTTTTGCTGTGTAAAACAGTTGTATCTAATCTGATTTGTGCTCTGTGAAATAATTTGTCCTGAAATTTGATAGGTTTGTGAAATAAATCTTCCTTTACTTTGCTGTGATTGTAAAATAAGTTTCATAATTTTTACTCTGTGCAGTATTTTTACCTTGCTGTGTTTTATAAAATAAGTTTATTGACTTTTCCTATGTTTGTCACATATTTCTATTTTGCTGCGATTGTTAAATAATTTTCCTTTCTTTTGCTGTGTCTGAAATATTGAACTTTATTATCGTGTGAGAATTCTTTTCATATAGTTAGTTAATGTAGTAGTAATGTGGGTCCATATAGGTCGTTTTTGACAGGTGTCTCCTGAATGGCTAGTTTATTTTATTTGACAGGTAAAGTAACACAACGTTTGTAACAGAACATTCTTTATTGTAACACAATATTTGGTATTTAAAATACAATGTCACTGTAATCAGTGCTAGGGAGTACAACAGTTTTTGGATCATAGTTCAGAGTGGTCATCAAACTCCATCACCGTAGCAACGCCCACCCATCTGGCAATGAAATGGTTATAGTTGCATAACATGCATCAATTGTTGATTGACAGCTCTTCGACCAATCAAATTTGAATATGATTAAAACGTCATTTTAAAGGCGCGCATGATAGTAAAAGTTGTTGCATTGACAAAAATTATGATTTTAAAATAAGTTTCCTGATTTTTACTGTGTCTGTGAAATATTGTTCCTGTACTTTGCTGTGATTCTAAGATAAGTTTTCCTTACTTTTAATGTGTCTCAATCAATCCAGGCTGTCTGTGAAATATTGTTTATGATGCTGTGGTGTAAAATAAGTTTCCTGATTTTTACTGTGTCTCTGAAATATATCTTATTGTACTTTGCTGCTATTCTAAAATAAGTTTCCTGATTTCTACTGTGTCTGAAATATTTAATTCTGTACTTTGCTGTGATTGCAGAATAATTCTATTTACTTATATTGTGTCTGTGAAATATATTTTTTACTTTGCTGTGTTGTAAAATAGGTTTCCTGATTTTTACAGTGTCTGAAATATGCCTACTTTGTTGTGATTGTAAAATAAATTCCCTTACTTCAAGATCTAGAATCACCATGGAAAATCAG
>JAOTRI020126305.1:0-11749 GCA_028564885.2 Zoanthus sanctaehelenae
ATCAGGCAGATCTGTAACATATAGTGAAAACAGCAATGGGCCCAAAATGGAACCTTGTGGGACACCAGAAACCAATGATTGAGGGCTGTAAAGTACACCACCGGTGAATACAGATTGCATGCGACTGGAAAGATAATTTTCCATCCATTGAAGCCATCCAGTTTGCTCCTAATTTGTTTTTATTCCTGTGAGAGGTTTGAAATGAAAAATATCGAAACAAAACGACAAGGCATTGACATGCAATGCTAATCGCCTGAGGAACTTTTAATATTTCATGAATGTGTATCTCATATGAGACAATAGTAGATACTGTAATTATAAATGGAAACGTACATTACCAACGTAAATTACAAGATTCAGTAAAGTTTCAACCAGAAGCATTTTAACTTTTTTCAGCCTCAATCAGTTTTTAAAATGTTCTTAATTTTTAGCCAATCTGAGCCTCATTGTTCTTATAAAATTTTTATAATAAAAGCAAAAATTTGTATTAGTGTATTTATGATCTGAAACGCTTTATCCACAGGCTGAGCCTCAGACTTGGTCGAAAATTTGTAGAAGTTTTATATCGGATCAGAATTATATTCTAATTTTAATCTTTGATGTTATATATGCAACACTTCTTACAATCAAAAACCTCTGGCTTTACTGAGACTCGAGCCTATGATATTCTGTAATAGTTGTTTAAAAGAAAACCTCTCTAACAGTTTTTGGAGTATGTTGACTTTTGTAAGACAATTGAATGCTAAACAATAAAAACTACAGACGGGCAGGAGGCCATAAGCTCCTGATAACTGTCAAATAAAAGACCTTTCAAGGAAGACTGATGTTGTCTCGTTGCTTATTTTCTGACCAACATGTCACTTAATTATTTTTGAGTTGAGTATTTTTATTTATATAAAAATGTAATCTCTTGTAAAATTGGTGAGTTTTTGATAATTCGAAATACAATTTATTTAGTGTAAACATCAATCGCAGATACAGGCCTTATTTTGGCCTCATCGATCATGTCGTTGTGGAAAATATAGGTAAAAAGATCGCAAATTATAGTATTTCCATGTTTCGTTCTATTTTGAAGCAATGTTAGTTCTCGCCCAAACCTCTTGCATAGATCGAGACTCAAATAAGTCATCAGATCCTGTACCATTCAACGCATCCCAAACACCTTTCAGAACTGTACGGAATTGCTCTTTTAACTTCCTTCTTGCTTCAGTTAAATCATATGATAGCTTATGATCCCCTTCAAAACTTTTGGAATGTTAAGGGTTCAACTCCCTAAATGTTTGACGCCAGTCTTTCCTTTTTCAATCGACGTTTCCTAGGAAGTAGGATCATATTTTTTTCCACAGTTTTTCGCTATCGAAATGTTGCCTTTCTACCCGTCAATTTAAGTTTATTTCAGTAAGTAACAGCTAAAAGATATTGATTTAACATAAGAAAACCTTAGTAATACAAAATTTAATATATTTGAAGAATATTTTCATTCGTTTCTCTACCCGAAGTCGTTCTCACTTGTGCAGCTCTCGCAAGAAGATGATGCGATCTTGGTAGTGCGAATGTGTCTTGCTCCCGTGTTTTTTTTTGCTGATATGGATGGTATTCTGACGCCAAATGTAGACAGTATTTTCTGTTGCGGATATTGTAGATGTATATCGTTATTGGAACGGAGACTGTGGGAAGATTTAGATTTGACAGTAATAAGTTCACTTATGTTGAGATGAGAGAAGTCATGGATAGACTTGAAGGTAAGAAGAAGAATCTTAAATTGAATTCGTTCAACGACAGGCAGCCAGTGATCGATGTTGTCGAAGTGCTGGAGTTATATGGCAGAATTTCCTAAGGCCTAGAGCAAGGCAAGCTGCATCTTCTTAAATCTTTGTAACTTTGAAATTTGACGTTCTGGGAAACCAAACAAAAAAGACAATAGTCCAGCCTTGAAATGATAAACACATTAATAAAAAATAATTGACAGTCTTTATGATATTTCTTAGGTTGTGTAGAAAATAGAAATACAGAAACTGTAGACTTTATTGATATGAGTTCCTGCGGACAATGAATAATCGAACCAGGCACTAAGATTTTTTGCGAAGAAAACGGGTTGTTGGCGAGAGCCAATCAGAAGGAATTCCGTAATTACTTAAATGGCATCAGTCTGAGATAATACTCTATCCGCTTGTCTAATTCTGAGATACAACTGAGTATTGTCAGTGTGGCAATGTCCAGTCAGGAAAATGATGTTCAGTGATCTTCAACAACTTTGATACATAAATGATTTGGTGGAAATTGTTGGAGTTAAGGAACGTGCAACAGCACAAAACTTTGCAGATTGCTTTTTTGCAACCTTTCTGATCTCAACGTGGATGACAAGAGCAAAATGTGTTCAACAAGCAAAAGATGGATCTCATGTAATAAAAAAATGACTATAGCTAGAAACAATAATAATTTAATAAATGTTTGTTGGATTTTCATAATGGAGATCATCGTCTGGAGTTGTTCTTCAAAGGCGCATTTAAGAATATATCACTGTATAATGATAAACAAAGTTTACTAGTTGGGCTCTATCAATTCTATGACAACACTATAATCTACAGTCAAGATTTCTGAAAAAGACAGCAGAATTTTTAGGAGTCAATTCACCCAACAGCCAAAGATACAAGGTGTGTAGCAGCACACAGAAAACAAACTGTGAAACCATTTGATATAAACTATGTTGTAAATACTGCGCAGTTACAAGAACGCAGCATGTACAACACTCATGCAGAGACTTGAAACAAAGAACAACCACAAAAGGAAAAACTTCAAGATGAGAACTCGTTGTATTGTATTCATACTTGCTGTTTTTAAAGTTCTGTTAGTAACATTTGCATGTTTTAAGCTGTGTCTTCCGAACTGATGATGCAAGCAAAGACACTATTGTGAGTATGATTAAACGAACAAAAAGGGAACTTCAAAGTTTTGACAGTGAGAATGAGATAAAAAAATATAAAGGTGCTCATACCAAGGATGGGAAATTCCGAGATGACTAAAACATAGTAGAACAAGGCATGAAAACAACGTTAGAAATTAAAGTGAACTGTTGGTGAACCATCTCGGGCAAACTATTGTTAACAGGTTTGGGCCATTGAATAATGGTAACATTGGTGTGTGCCCTGAAATGTCCTTCTTTTCAAAATGTGATATAGGTTGATTACCAGGTTGTGATGGGGATGACATTTAACTGTGTGGTAAAGCTTAAATTAGTAAATTAGTTTGTCAATTCCATGAGCTGTTTTTTTGCAAAGGATCTGAAACAGTGAAGATATAAGATGAAAGAGTTTTCTTATGGTATAAGGTGCAAACTCAAAGAAGAATCACTTAATGACGGACGTCAGGCATGTTGCCCTTGGCAAGTTCACTGTAAAGAATATTAACCCTGAGCCTGTGATTGGATTATGGTGGAATGATGCTAAGAAAACCCGGAGACCAGCCTAAGACAATAAATTGACAACAAAATAACATTACATTACACTATTCTATTATTAAAGACTCTACAACGCTAGTTGAGTTTTAAAAAGTGGAAATGAAATGATACTAAAATAATGCTCAAGTTGGATGTTGGTGGAGACAGGCAAAAATTTTTCTGCATGTCACTAAACACAGTTAAACAGTCTGGAACATTTCGACCCCCGACTTTGTTGTTTTCCTATTGATCATGTGTTATAGTTATAAAACAGCAACATATACTGTATAGATTTGATGCAGTAGTATTAGTTAATTGTTGTTTTGGTATCAAGTGATTAGCCTCTATATGTAAAAATATCTGATAATAAACCGAAGGGGGAAGGAGAGGAGGACCGGAGGATAATAGAGTTAAACCATAACTTTTAACTTTCTAACATGGCGTTCATGACAACTTCACGTCGATTTAAGTGTGTACCCCAGATTGTTACGCATTCATATATTTGAGCTATTCTTATTTGTCAATAATCAAACGATTATTTGCCGAACAAGTAACATTTTGCCGAAGACAGCAAAGACTTTGATGGAAGTGAGATTTTTTTCTTTTGTTTTCTAACTATAGAGAGGAAATACTGCTAATTTCTTTATAGAACGTTTTGTGTATCACAAACCTTGAAATAAGCTATCATATTGCGGTAGCTGGTGAAAGACGGATGATGCTTCAACAAAAAATAAAGCTTGAATGAATCAATTCTAAAAAAGCGTACAAAACGTGCACGTGGGACACTTCTAACTTAATCGTTAATAAAATAATTATTTGGAATGACTCCAGGCAGTCTTTATAAACAAGAACCATTACGGGACCGGTCAGAAAGTGTCTTCTAGGGAGGACCGGGGAGAATTTTTCAAATTTTCAAAAAAATTTTGCGGCACATTCAAAACTTGGCAATGAAGTTTCACAGCCCAACTTATTTATTGCAAAATTTTTCGTGGCCCACCCAGCAAATTTCAGCCATTGTAACTGAAGAAATTAATGCAAATTCTTTATAATAATGGTTTACTCAAGCCTATGTGAGACTGAATTTTAGCAGAGATGCCCAATCTGGTGAGTACACACTAAGTTTTATATTTTAATTTAAGAATCAGTAATTCTTGGCCGAACAGGGAGTTTATCGTAGTTTTTCTGATACATTTCCTTAAAATTTGGGGCAAGTCTGAGACTCTTATATAAAGCGGGGATGTACTTTAAAATGGGTGAGCAAGAATATTTTATTGCTAAATTCACAAAAGTACTAGTGGTACAACTTTGGAATTTCAACAGTAACACTTTTTTATGAAGCATATTCATCATTTCTGAATGACACACTTAAATCGACGTGAAGTTGTAAAGTCGAAAACTCAAATTGAAACCGTATTGTTTGAATCAAATAGTTTTCTTTTCTAGAACAGCGTTAGTGTTCTTTCCCCCTCCTCTTGCCAAAATTAGAAAAGCTTTGTGCTGTTCCCCTTCCCTCCTTTGAGATTCGCACCCACCTCTAAAGAGTAAACAGCCTGAACCAAGGCCCTTCCTATAAAGTTATTGTTCCGGATGTAGAAGGATTACCATACGATCCGAGGTCAGCTTTACCAGCAGCCCATAAGTAGGAAGGAGCAACTCCCACAATAGACCTATGTCACGGCGTTTTCACGAACTGGTGTATTTTTAGATCGCTTTTAGCAGGAAATTTCAAGGCAAAAGTTTCAGCCCCGGAGGAATCGGACAATTCATACCCCATTAACAGTGATTTTATTTATCAAGTTTATACGCACGTTATTGGTTTGAATTCGCAATAACTGAACTGAAAATAAACCGGTTAGTAAAAACGCCGTGACTCTAGAACATTAAAGTTGCTCGCGTTTGTGTATGATAGAAAATAAAAAGTCATTGCTGCAACAATACTGTATATGTTCTATTTTTGTCTTTTTTAAAATGTGTTTGAATTTGAGCCGCTGATGTCATGTATCGTGTGTACTGAAATGCTAGTGACATCCTTGAATCGATCCTCGATACGATATGAAATTGAACCGCTGATCGTATGTATCGCATGTTCGTTGCTAGTGATATCCGAAGATTACGTGGTGTTCCGAATGAACAGTAACTGTTTTGCTATTTTTTTCAGCAGCACTATAGTTAGGTCTATTCAGATATCTAATTATTTTGGTTTGTTCTTATTTCTGTGTTCATCAGTGGTTTGAAATGCTAAATCAAAATAAATAAACAACTAATGTGATCGTTTGTACCGTCACACTATATAATAAATTCGTCGCACTTTGTAATAAATCCGTCGCACTTTGTAATAAATCCGTCGCACTTTGTAATAAATCCGTCGCACTTTGTAATAAATCTGTCGCACTTTGTAATAAATACCTCGCACTTTGCAATACCTGTTGCACTTTGTAATAAATCCGTTGCACTTTGCAATATCTGTCGCACTTTGTAATAACTTCATTAAAGGGTATCAACTGTAAGTGCATTTTATTTTAAATCAGTCAGTTCTCATTCTACAGCCAAGTAACAAACGATTACAAGCATAAAAGAGTACGTCAGTGGTCACGTGGTCCCCCTTCTTATTATTACAAATAACCTTATTATTATTATTATTATTATTATTATTATTATTATTATTATTATTATTATTATCTCCGAACGTTTCCCGCCAATTCGGGTCACGTGATTTTTTGTGACTTTAGTTTTCTTTTGTTGTATATTTTTCTGTCTCGCTCGTTTTGTGAGCGCTTGTATATATATATTTTATTTATCGAAGTTTAGTCTCGCTCGTTTGAGAGCAATTATTATTATTATTATTGTTATTATTATTGTACCATTGAAAATGTTAATATTGCGTTTTGTTTTAACTTGATAAATTGATCTAGAAGGTCTTCATTGGAGAAGATTAAACATTTTGCAATTGTGTTTGTAACTTAGGCTCAGTTAAAACTTTTGCCGCATCGAATATAATTGCGAAGTAGATTCAGAAGCTAAAACGCCGAAAACTTTATATTTTATCATCTCTTTTGCTTAATATTAGGTGAAAGCAGTGATTCAGCTTCAATACAACATTGAAAATATTAACATGTAAGGCAATACATCTTTGACGCAATAAAAGCTCGATGTTTTAACTGGGCCTAAGTACAAAAATGCCCCAAGTTTGCCGTGAGGTGCAGCATTATCCCAACAGCTTATTCAAATATGATTTTTTTTTGAAAACGTACACTTTTAGATCGATACAAATTATGTTCCCTTATATTCAATGAATATAAACCATGTATTCATACTCCAAGAATGTCTTTAATTTATTAAAATAACAGCACGACGATTTGACCAACAATATTATTTTTTTTCAACGAAAGAAATAGAACTTCTATAAGACATAAGAAGCGTTTTTCGTCCGCGATTTTCCCGTTATTTTAGAAAACGTTATTTTTTGGGAGACAAAGGCCTTAATTGCAAACTAAATTGCTTTTTATTTAGTTTATCTGGCTAAGTGTAAACGGCACTGTGTCTCAAAATAAACTAAAACTCTAAAAGCAAATTTTTTTGACTTGGCATGATTCTTGATGATGCATATGTTTCTAGTATACATGGACCACAGTTTAAACCAAGCATTTGTCCATTAAGAATGAGCCAAAATGCACCTAACTTCTAAAGAAAGTGCGCTTCTCTTTCCAAAATTATTAATGATTTTCCGCACGCTTACAACTCCCACTTAACCATCACGGGAAATGTGTATTCTTGGTAGCATTGTAATAAACTTTTTAATAGTGTAACGGAACCGGGTGTTAATATTATTATATTGCGCTACGAACAACCAAAAGAAAATAACGCCAGCTTCAGTAATTTTTTGAGGATTTCGTCCGGAAGTGTTTCAATATATATAGTTGCTGCATTTGTATCTTTAATGTTCTGTTCTTGGAAAAGACTAATAATTAAAATGGTTTTATCTGGTACAAACATATTGAATTTCGGTTTGGTCGTGAATGATTCATTGATAGATCAGCATTACCCTCGTTGTCACGTAACTCGGCTACAATTACGTCTCTTAGCATCTTCGATGAATTATCATTATTATCTTCGTTGTCACTTGCCTCATCTACAATCATGTCCATTTTGATCTCGGATTTATCAGAATCATCACTAAGCCTACAGAAGGGATTGGCCCTTCATCCTTTGCTATGTCTTGCTGGTATTGCAACCAAGGAACTCCAACAAATAATTCCAAAGAAAAGCATTCGGCATCATTGCGATGTTCTTTGAGATATCTTACTATTTCCTCCCTTATATTTTCAGTTGATCGATGAATACCAATTTGCTGTAGCCAGAAGCGCAAAGTCTCAAACTGGCAATTACCGTTACCAGGCGGGTTATAGATAACGACAAGTGCAAACCAGCAAACTCACTATCGATAAATGGTTCACTGACTTGTAGAAGTATTTTCATTTTTCTTCAAAATTATTTGAGCTTAAGCTTATTAATTTTGTCCCATTTGTGTAAATTATCATATTTACAATTAAGAAAAAACATAAATGCCACAGAGTTGTATCTAACAATAAACTAAATACTTTGCGGAAAAGAAATCCTTTCAATTTAAGTTTAAAAGAGTTTTCGATATCAATGGATAGAGAGTCCCAGAGTTGAGGTGCAGCAGAAGAGAACTTTGTGGCAGGAACAGTAAGCCGGAATCCGGAGCAGGACCTTAAGTCAATTTTAACAGATTCTCTTTGCGCAAAATGACTTTTACATTTTTATACGTTTGTGTCAGTAAGTCGGGGGAACCACGTGATCACTGGTTTTCTTGTGTCTGGTAACCGCTTTCTACTAGTGAGTTCTGATTGATTTTAAAATATAACTCTCTTAGTCAATACCTCTTAAATTTAATAAAGTTATCACAAAGTGCGACAGCTTTTTGGTATTACAAAGTGCGACAAGACTTATTACAAAGTGCGACGGATTTATTACAAAGTGCGACGGGTATTACAAAGTGCGACAAGACTTATTACAAAGTGCGACGGATTTATTACAAAGTGCGACAAGACTTATTACAAAGTGCAACGATTATTATAAAGTGCGACTGTGCGTCGTCTATAATTTGAGAAGATCTATGTACATTTTTTCAAGGTCAATTTTTTGCCAAACAATTTTCACAAAGATTCACAAATGTTACGTTTCAACTAGAACCATTTTTATTTTTTTAGCTTTAACACGAGCTTAATTTCAATTACTCTTTATTTCGATGAAAAAGAGCCTGTGTGTATTCGCTTTCGGATTGGCAATTTTCTTTAAGAAAAGTTATTAATGACAACCGATTTTATAAAAATTGCAATTTCAATTCATTAACGCACATTAGTATTTAACTTCCGTTAAAGCAAGACAGGGAAAAATAAATGTTTGGTTCTATTTACTCCTAACCTTTGAAACAGGAAATTACTTGATCACAAGACTGATTTAATACAGGAAGAAATGATGATTTCGTTTGCCTTCGATTCATCAGGTTTATGATACGCATCAGTAATAACAATATTCAAAAATGTAAATGTCAGTTTTAAATGAAACAGTACATAAATTCTTAGCTAATATTTTTTAAAATAGCCAACTAGTTAGATAGGTTATTTAAAAAGAATTCCCGGATTTTTTTTTTTTAAACCAGAAATTTTTCGGAGGCTCATTGCTTAGTTTTGGTGATTTCAGCTTTGAATTGTTCTCAGTTAAATATGACTGTTCTTGTTTCTTGCAGCTCAGTTTGAAGAAAAAACATAATTGAAACAATCAAGGCATTGCAAAACAATGTGCTTGGCATTTTATAACAAATGCGAAACACAGAGCGACTTCTTGTGTTTTATATTGTGATAACAAGTTATAACTCATCAAGAGTTTTGGTGAAACCTCTAGGAAAAACATTGTCATAGATAATCAGTACCTCTGCCTGAGATTGTTCGTAGTTTGTTTACGAATACCCCGGCCCGCTTGTTGGCAATATAATGAACACGAAATTTTTTTATCAAATTTCTTGTTTATTATATATATCGCCAGCGTATGGATGTATTTATAAGCAAATTAAGTACTGAAAGTAACTATTCAGGTAAGAAATTTTTAAATTTATGTTGTCGGCTTGCTTTGCCCAACAGCGTTTAAGTATGCTGTCGGACAAAGCAAGCTGACATCAAATATACTTGCCGATTGTATGTATGGAATAATTTTGTTTCAAAAGAATTGTATGAGCTTTTTTATAAGAACCAAAAAGTTTTTAGTATTCATGTAAAAAACTAAGTTCCTTAAACGCTGTCGAGCAAAGCAAGCCGACGGCAGATATTCTTGGCTCTTGCATGTACGGAATAATTTTGTTTTCCAGAATCCCTTTACATCACATATTATTGTCATGTGCTTTCCTCTTCAATTTTTCATTCTTAAAGCTCTCAAGGTCTGCATTCCAAGTATCAGTACACAAAAAAATATTTCTTTAATTTTTGAAAAAAATTCCTCATATAATTATGAATTTTTTAGAGTTTACCGATGAAACAGTTGACGGTCGATTGATGCATGTTTGAAAGCAAAAATAGAACTAAATTTAGTCAAGTGAAGTGCAGCTTATAAATTTACCATATTTGTATTCATTCACAAGTATTTAAGTTTATGTTCAGAGCTCGACTTTTACTGCGGTAATATAAATAGAACAAAATTTTTCATTATTTAATCTAAAAGTTTCTCTTTAGGCCTTGAAGAACAAGCAGCCATCACATCACCAACAGCTTTTCAGGCCGTAGGCTGCTTCAAGGACAACCGCGGCAAAGAGCGACCCTTACCGAAGTTGATCGCAAACCTACGAGGCAATGTAGACTGGTATAACCTCAACGAGACAATTTTTGAGTGCGCTCGTATTGCTTTAACACAGCAATATCTTTATTTTGGCATACAATTTTGGGGTGAATGTTGGAGCGGGGATAACGCGGAGGAAACGTATTTTATTGATGGTAAATCAACTGAATGTTATGGAGGTGTGGGGAAAGATTTTACAAACTTTGTTTACAAATTTATTGATTTAGGTAAGTATAATATTGTCCGTCAATGATCAACATCAATCAATCCCAGGGTCCCTTCCTTTTAAAAGAGAGAGGAACGTGAGAATGAGGTAGAATATGGGATTACTTTTAAAACTATTTTCATTGATTTTATCAGTGTTTTCAGTAGTAATATTTTCGAGGTAACTTGCCTTTGGCTATGGGCTAGAACCCCTTGTTTTTAATGCTGGAGATCCATGTTTGAGAACACTAACACTGAATGAATTGTCCTTTGTGATCTAAAAACCTGTAACTTTTACACAATTTTATGAAACACCACCAAATTTGGATTTTATCTAAAATTTATTTATCAGTGTTTTAATATTAGTGATATAGTGTCAAGAATTTGTGAGTTGCCATGGTTACGGGATTTTGATTGACAGTTTTTCAATTTTTTATCTTCTCGTAGTTTTTAGTTTAATTTTATTGTAGGTCTTAGTTCTTTTTCTAGTTATATATAAATCACATTTAGTTATGATCAATTTTTTTCAAGACAAAAGTTAAACGTTTTAATGACGTCTAATATGACGTCATGCCAGTGTGTATTGTTTCAAACATTTTTTACCAGAAAGAAAATTGAAACTAATTTCAGCAGTTACAAAAACACATTAAAATCATGTTTTGCAAGGTTACAAAATACCAAACATTTATGCCACTGTTATTATTTTATAATGTTTTTATTGCGGTCAAATGGTTTAAAATGAAAAGCAGCTTTTTGGGAAAAATTGCTCTGAATTTTCCAGTCCTTTCCCCCAGTAATAGACGTACCTTCCCTTAAGTGATTAGTTTAAGTAACTGCAAAAGAGAAACATGAAAAAATAACAAGCTTCTATGTACACGATTCCAATCAATCATCTCTACGAGACTGCTGCAAGGCTTTTTCTATCTTAATGATAGAGTGGTGTATCGTAATAATGTACTGTGTAGTGTTGTTGTACTGTAATGTTTTTTTGTGGCTGTAATGCATTGCATAAGTTGTGTGAATGGAATGTTTTATGTTCTGTTCTTCCATTGTGTTGTGTTCTTGTAATGTATTGTATTACTGATTGTAATGTATTGTATTGTGACGTTGTAATGCATTATGTGATTAATATTGAAAAAATCGGACAACAGTTTTGAAAGACATGTTTCGGCATGCTTAAGCGATCATCAGTTTAATGAAAAGTAATACGTGTACTAGTATATATACAAAATATGATAAATATTTACAATATGACGTAAT
>JAOTRI020126316.1:0-11744 GCA_028564885.2 Zoanthus sanctaehelenae
TGTGGAACTGTTCGTTGAAAGAAATGTACTAGTTCTAAGATTTCGATTAGAATATATAATACGCAAAGTTGTTGCCTTTGTAAAGGCTTCCTGTAAATCTCGATATCAGGTTTTATATATGTAAGAAAGTAAGAAATAAACTACATTTTAATCAATTTCCAGTGTGATATAGAGTAATATACGCAAGTTATGGAATTTTGAATTTGTCGTTGACTGTGGAACTGTTCGTTGAAAGAAATGTACTAGTTCTAAGATTTCGATTAGAATATATAATACGCAAAGTTGTTGCCTAGAATCCCAATATAAAATATACAGCGAAGCAATTTCTTAATTAGTATATTAGTTTGGAATGAAAGTTAAAAAGAACTCAACTCCTACTGAAACCCAATAGCGCGTTTTGAATCTTCTGAAGAGGATCATCACAAATGTAGACAAATGCAAGTGCATGTTATTTGCCCAGTCTGAAAGACCAATAATTCCTGCATTTCAGTTTAACTTTATCAATTAATTGTGTTTTAACACATCTGATAATCTTTAGTATTAGTTAAATGGAAACTTTGTTTTGGCTGTTTTGCTTTTCCTATGTCTTAATAGTAAGTTAGGTTCTTTCCGCTGCTACCTTGGCCTCAGCAATGTACGGAGAAGGATTTTCTCAATCATCTGTTAAAACGAATGAAAGAATCTCTTGCAATGAAAAACTCTTTAAATCAGACTCCGAGAAAATTTTCGCATTTTTGTTTAGCAGCCGATCACTCGTGGTCTATTAAATAGCACTTATGCTACTTGTTTACTATTTTAACGAATCTTTTCTGGACTGATTCAAAAGAACCGTCTTTTTTTTAACATTGTTTCATTCGAAACTAATATACTAACCAATTAAGAAATTGCTTTGCTGTTTAATTATTATTTGGATTTTAGGCAACAACTTATGCGCATTATATATTCTAATCGAAAACTTACAGAGTTAGGGAGTTAGGTTGGCATAGTGGTCATCAGTCATGCCTCCCAACTCTACGACCCGGGTTCGATTCCTGGGTCCGCATGTGGGATGAAATTTGTCGATTTCAATCTGACTTCGAGGGTTTTTCTCCTGGTACTCCGGTTTTTCTCCCTCTGCAAATTTGACTTTCATGCCAAGATCTGAGCCGTCAAACGTTTAAACATTAGCCTCTGGCTAGGAAGAATGGGCAACAACTTCCTTCGCAATTGACATTAAATAAAGTATTTATTTATTTATTTATTTTAATTATTTATTCATTAGAACTAGTACATTTTACTCAAGAAACAGTTTCACAGTCAAAAACAACAAATTCAAAATTCCATAACTTGCTTGTATCACTCTATATCACACTGGAAATTGGTTAAAATGTGTTTATTTCTTCTTTCTTACATATATACATCCTGATATTGGGGCTTTTAGGAACCTTCACAATGATCTGCGAATGAAGAGTTGGTAAAATATTTTTACGGAAATCGTATATGACACACAAATTTATGAAAACAACTTTAGTCGATTTGCTTGAAGTTGATTAGTGTAACATACCCTAAAAGCAATAATCATTACCTTGTTACCCTACTGAGCTTTAGATTTCGCGGTACCATAAAAAAAGAACAGAAGAATTTAGCGTTGAAAACGAAAACATTGTCCACTTCAACTTTTAAAAAAAGCCGTGTACCCAGGCATTTTCCTGCATCACCCATTCAGCAACAGCGGACCGCTCGTTTTCCCGCAAAATCTTTATCCGCCCTGGTATTAAAGTACATCATGTTCATTTTGTTTTTATTCACAAAATGCCGTGTCTAAAGCACATGTGTAAAGGCTTTATTTTGCGCATTTCTTAATAAAACTTGTTGGTCACTGTTACGCTACCTAAAAATCAGTTATTGAAAAATTTGGCGGCAATCCAGAACCATAGCAGAGCAGTTTCCCGGTAGTTGACCTGTGCAGTTGTAACAGATCATTTTAACAAGTTCAGCATCATCCACACTGCTTACCTTCTTCAATTGGTTGATGGTACTTTCTGACTTGACAGCACTAAATTTGTACAATTAATTTTCCATTCAAACTGGCTAGCTTTTTCAGATATTTTTGGCGATGTTTATGTAGAATTACATAAATCAAGTTTAATAAATGTTGTTTGGCTTTACCTTAGTCGTTTTGTTGCAGGGGTACCCATCTTTGATGAAATCATCCGCGGGACACTGGGGAAACAAGACGTGTTGTTATACTGCATGTCTTCTGATAGGCTAGTTTTCTGAGTTAGAACTGCACGTGGTTATAGTCAACATCAAAACGCAAATAAAAGGTATTACCTCGTGTAGAGGACACAGAATATAACAAGCATTGTGATTGGCCGAAATAAGGTTGGAGTTAAATTCTTCTTTCTTTTGATTGGTTCAAAAATTTGTTTCCTTCACACGATTTGAAGCTCAAAGGAACTTAAATAACTGCAATAATGCTGATAGGTGTGAAACAATGATTGCCTAATCTTTTCTAATCATTTGAAATTCATGTTGGATTATATTATCTTCTCTTACTTCCGAAAACGGTTTAAGATAACGAGAAAGACAAAGAATTAACTATAAAACAGATGACTAAAAGTACATTTAATATAGCAAATAAGTCTTTAAAACCTTAAACATTCAGAATTAAATAACTCTCCAAATACCGGTAATCTTGCTGATAAAAAAGAGAAAAACTATTTGTCATGAAAGCACACACAGTGCACCGAACAAAATAATGAGATGATCGAAAATATAAAAACATTATAAATTACTAAATATTTCTATAAACCTCTGTCGGTAACCTAGATTTAACGGGTCTCTTATATTAGTTTGGCGGAAACTCGTGAAGATTTCTCAAAATTTTTGAAGAAACGAAAAACACATTTACACCAATACATATATATTCTAATTTGTAATAACATTGCAAATCAAAATGTGGTACAGTCTTCGTGTTCTGCTGTGTAGATTTTGAGCAATGGAAATGAAAAGCAGTGTTTCAGGTGTGAAATGTATAACATCATTGCAGAAAATCTATTTCTATCAACCAATATCCCGCCTGTGCGATTCCTCTCTCCAGCTTTAAGACGGCACAAAAACGACGTTGGTATCCAGACCTCCTGTTCCTCGTTTTTTTTCCCCTTGTTCCTCGTTCCCGGTCATGTAGCATGCACCATAAGCAATGAAGCGCGCCCACGCTTAAAAACTGTTATATTCGTCATTTATGATTAGAAAACATTAAAAGCTTAAAAAACATTTAAGAGTTTAATCTCCTTTCTACTTACGTCTCCTGAGTTTCCAGTACAGTGTTCAGAACTGTCACACTGTGAGTTTTTCCGGCGACACAAAGTTCCCTGACTCTTAAACTAAAGAGCAAATAAGGTTAATATGAAACGCAATTAAATCTTCGAGGAAAAGAATTTTCCTTTCACAAACTCGACATCGTTTCAATTTTATTTCAGACATTACCGCAGCAACAATAACAGGTGATTTTATTTTCAAATTATATGACAGATTCTTACAACGAATTTCAATTATAATTTTTAAGGTGCTGGTTGGCTGTAATTACCATAGGGTCTAATTTAGCCTGATAACGAGAACTTTATTGGTATTAAAAGAAGTTAATATGACACCTGTTAGAGGTTTATAACCGTAATGATGTACCAAACATGACGTAAACAACTAAAGTCGGCATCTACTTTCAAAGAGAAGAATGTTATCACCTACCAGACAATTATTGCAGCAAACATGATGTAAATCACTGCACTGGGCATTCAACTTCAATTTGCAATCATTAGGTTCACAGCATAGATCTTTCTGACACATCTAATAGTTAACAGACAAAAGATAATTTTAGATGCTTTGACCCGATATCACCAACTATTCCTTTGTAGCCAGTGCTATATTGCGAAGTAAGCAATTAAAATCATTTCTTGCAGATTGACCATTTTTTTAGAGGTGGACTCACGGGGTGAAATTTTAATAGCGCAGATTAATGGCCGTAAGAGTATCATAATCATCATCAATCTAATTTTGATCCGGATTTATCCCCGTTAACGGGGGTGTACGGATTTACCCCACTCTGACAGCAATATCTACCATTCTCTTTCCCGCTCGATTCATTAAGCAAGTCAGCCCACCCCAGCCTTAGGGCTGGCTGGTGCCCGTATTTTCGTACTGTCATCATGAGGGTTTTATTGGAGCATGATTTTTATAGCCGCATTCCCTTGTTGACGCCAATCACAGTTATCGGCTGTGGGTCTAGCCTATGTCTGACCAAAAACAAAACCTAAGAGGTTACAGGTGGAACTACTTATCCATAAACATGGTAATCGATTTCTAAAAAAAATTTTAGGAACATAGTAGACGGACAAGATAATGAAATTATGGAAGAAGACATAGCAGGAACCAGTGTAAATGAAGATATGAAAGAGGCTCGTCCTAGGTAGGTCAAGAAATAAAATCACAATGCAGGCTCTTGTTTGAAACGAAGTAGGACTCGTGGTGCCGTGATGTTGTGACATAATATATCGAATGCTGGATATTATGGTAAAAGGTGGCGGAGTCGGCTAAAAGCGATTAAGGTGGAAATTGTTTTGGTTGACGTAGCTGTAGCTAGCTGTCTTCAGGATGATAGGTTAGTAATTGAGAGTCAGAGATTCTTCAAGTTAGTTTTAAAATAATCTGTTTTTACAGAACAAATTAACTGAAAATAGAGCAACATGGTGTATACCTGGGCCTAGTTGTTCAAAAGCTGATTAGCACTAACCCATGGTCTTGTTTCCAATCTTAACAGGAGAGATTTTAGGATTAACAAGACTTTTCCTGGAAAAATCCAAACAGTGTTCATAAATATCCATTTACTTTTTCTTAAAGAAGAAATTATTGTTTCACATTTTTCTTAACCCAGGGTTAAACTTAACCAGCCTTTCAACAACTGGGCCCAGGGGTAAATAGAGTATAGAGATATTTATGTGATATCTTAAAGTATAGGTCCATTTTTATCATTAATATTAGAAATACAAAGTTTGCAATATAGTAACCAGGACAAATGATTTTCCCATTTATAATAATAAAGTACTAAACATTCTCCCCTTTCGCTATATTTCTATTGCTAAATGTTTGTAAAGAAAATAGTCACAATTCACATAGGAAAGTTGATTCCAAGGGTTAGACCCAATACAGAAATCCTCAAGGTGAAATACGTTCGCTCGTAAAAACATTTTAAAATTTAACTTTCGACCTATAATCATCCGCTGGTGATATAATTTTAACTATCTAGGAGCAATCCGATTAAATCTCAAACGTTGGCAAAGAAGATGATATCAAAAGAAAAGCTGTTACCGCTTCTGTTCCGCAGTCACATTCTTCGCCTTCTTCTTTGATACCGTTACCGCACCTAGCATTTATAGCCTTAAGAGAACGAATCTTGATTAGCAAACAATCCACTTGTTACATTACTTGCAATTACTGTTATTTACTACATCCTATGTCTTATGCCGTAATGATTCATGGCAATTCAAAACAAAAAGTATCAGTGTGATTTGTTTCCTTTTAAGGTTTAAAAGCTCTTAAAGGAAACTGGTGTAGGAGAAAAACGCTTTCGCCAGAAACACTGTCTGTATACACTGGAAGACACTTGAAAAGGAATGCGGCGTTTTTCCCCTGAAGGCTAGAAACGTTTTGTTTATTGCCAGAACAAAACTGTAATTAGTGCCTACTCTTTAATAAACTTTTTAAGTTGCTTTTTATAAATTGATATGTAGAATCTAACGTTTAGCTTTGAATTTAACGCAGATAAGTCTTTTTATATAGAGAAAAGCTTACGTTCTCTCCCACGTCATACAAACATCTATCATCAATGCCTCGCAGTCTATTCAAGCCGCAGTCTGAGAAGCCTGGTAACTGGGTTCTGAAATAAGAATAAAAGTGACGAAACTAAGAACAAATTCTCCTTACCGTGACTGCGCACTCAACATGAAACATAATCTTCATTGGAGGTTTCCGAACCAGTTGCACTAATACAGTACCTAATATACCAGAAAATAATTTCGCAAACTGTATGCATACTTTTTTCTAAGAAACTTCTTTCGCCCTTCAGTCTCGAAGTTTCTTAACATTTGTAGAAAGAAATACGAGAAAATTACAGTGTTCAACTTACCAATAGAGAAAAATATTGCCTTGGGAAGCCCTACAGTTACCATCTACATAAGATTATCCGGCTGCGTTACCAGCGTGGTTGGTCCTTGTGGTGTAATGGTTAACATGTCGTACTAGTAAACCGAAGATGTAGGGTTCGAGTCCCTCGAAGAGCTTATATATGATATTTTTCTCTTATTTCTTTCTATATATAACTACACACTGAACGCATTCCAAATACATTCCTAAAATTTGACCCGATTTATCCCTGAAAGTTTTTGAAGGTTTTCTCAATTTCGTGTTTACTAAGTAACAAAAACTTTCATTTTCATCTTTAATAGCTCCTTTTTCGCAAAAGCGCTTTTTTAGATGTACTGAGGAAATTAAAGAAATACCTTTCTCAAGTTCCGTGTCATTTATCTTGTTTTTTATATTTAGGAAATTTCTTGGTTCAAGAGTTTAGCCCTGAAAGTCTCCTAAGGTTTTTGATATTTCAAACCATAGTTTCTAATAAAGTAGTTTCTTATGAAAAAAATTACTTGTATTGTTTTTATCACCAAGAACATCTTTTTCGGAACGAAATCAAGGTCTTTTAAAACTTTAAGTTTTTGCTTGGCAGTGAAACTGTCACTCAATACCCTTTATACATTCTGAGATTTTCGAGTGCATTTTTATTGTTTGAAAACCTGTTACGGGCGTCTTGTTAACCAATCTGGGATGCGAAACAAATTTTTCACTCGTAAAGAAAACGTCTTAGTTCAGCCAATCTCAAAACACCTTGTTTTGCGAACTGGCAGCTTTGCACAGCTCCTCTTACGTTCAATCAAAATGGCAGCCGTTAGGAACAAACTAACAGAAATTCCCTGTCAAAAGCACGAAGAGACGTTGGCTTACTGAACGAGTTTCTAAGAAGCAAAAGCAAAGAGAGAAACCTAGAGCAAATCCAACCTTCCAAGCTGAACAGCTATATCACTGAATTTATTGTTGTTGTGCGGAGAAGAGACGGCGATGACTTTGAACCTTCAACCTTTCAAGGTGGGAAATTTTATATAACAATAAATACTGGGAACAAAACTCCAGATATCTGAAAGCTCGTTTTCTTCAAAAACGTAGCTCCAAAAGACGAAGAAAGCCCGCCGAACGTTTGAAAACATTTTGTATTGACATTAGCGATTCTATTGCTTTTAAATTCATAACTTTGGTTGACGTTTTTGAAGGTGAACATATTTTATTACTAATTTAACATTTAAATCTGCAATATTTTTGGAAAGTTTACTTTATTATGTTTTCTTGTGGCAAGTTTCTTGATTTTTTGTTCATAGTACTCTCTGACCTAGTACTCATGTGTGGTTTGTCAAAAAAAAGAATAAAATACACTTAAAAAATCTCAGTATGCATAAAATAAACAAATTTCAGAATGAAAAGTCCTTTTGTACGTGATTTACGCACTCGTTGTTCTGTATCAGAAACCTCACTCGCTCGCCACGCTCACTCGCTTGGTTTCGGTTGAAAAAGACCAACTCGTTCGTAAATCTTGTACGGCAGCACTTTCCATTAAGAAATCTATATATCTACTTTTATTGATCTCAAAAGCTCTTCTTCTTGTTATCACCAAACTCATTTCATTCGTTTCTTGCTTGGCGTTTTTCCAAAGTGTAAGTCTGTTTTATCAAAAGAAAATTCAAATGTACATACGTATGTCCTCCCATTATGCAGCCACGACGAGTCAAACATTTACAGTTTCCTGGAAATCAATTGTAAATTAAACATTGATCAGATATACAATACTACTAAGGATAGGAAAAACAAAAACACTTGCACTTTTGTCTAACAAGACAATCTTTCACAATATGTACAGTAGATAAATTAGTACAAGGGAGAAGTTTCTATAAGTTTAACAGAGTATAAGGAAAATTTTCTAGTTTTAATAAAGTATATTTTTGGATTGTACAAGTATCAGTATAATAAAAAGATCTACTTACGGATTGTAACAGAATGTGAGATGATTAAATCAACAGTTCCTTATGGAAACTTAAGCTTGATAATTATTTCTTTATTAGGAGACACTTTTTCTAGAACGCTGATCGCTTTCTTCAAACAATAACTCATTTTGGACACTGATTATTAAAGTAACCAATCATAAGGAAATATTACAAGGATTGTGTAAACACTGTTATCATGCAAGTTACCAACTAGTTAAAAAAACTTTGTAAAATCTTGTAATGAAATTTAGCCTTGAGATTGCCACGTAATATTAAGGCTTTATTAAGCAAAACGTAAGCTTGCATTGCCGGTACTGTACATTTTAACAAAACATGGTGACCTAACGAAACACGTTCGCTGACAATTCGCGGATATACTACGCACAGGAAGCCCGATAAAGAACAATAGTTGAGTGAACTGGAAACCTCTATTAAATCGTTGCTACAAATCTATTACAATGAGAAGTAGTTTGTTAGTTGTTTTCGCTAACACGAATGAGGAATGTAAGTTTTGTTCGTCAGCCTTTTGACGGACGCATGGAGCAAGATTTACTGATCAAACTGATAGTGATAAGGTCATGATCTTTGAATCAAAGTGATTGCATGCTTGAGTTATTTCCCCAACAACCAGTTCAATAAAAGAACCAAGATTCTAAACTCCGTGCGATTATAATGAACCATGAAATAACTAACAAAAAACTATGTTCATGCAAGCATCAAACTAACTGACGTCTTTATAGAGCAACAACGTTCATGAACTTATAGGGGACACTCACTGGACTACATGTCATCAACGAGTTTATACAGACGGAAATGTTCTATCGTAAGACGTCTTAAAAACTCGAACAAATTAACTTGTTACTCTTTTTCATGTTTGCGATATTAAAACCAGATTTGGAAATGCACAGCACTAACAAACTAGATGAAGAGAGTATGACACTATATCATGACTAGTTGGGCAAAAAGGTTGAAAACGAGAAACAGCATGGCTCCCAAATGAAGTTATGCAGGTTGAAACCACAAATTTGGATATGTAAACGATTTGTCCTTGGTGATCTCCGGCCAGAGACAAACACACTTCGCTTTCAAATAGTTCACTAGTTTTGATTACTTCCAGCCAGTTGGGATTCTTTACGAAGAGAGAGGATCTAAAGTAGCTTCTCTAAATGTCTGGGCGCCTAAATAGCATTTAGTGATAGTTAGCAGTTTTGTTTCGGTGTCAAATTTTATTTTCTTCAAATTCTTTTTATGAGAACTTTGTGTAACTCACGACATTTGTGTTCTATTTTTTTAACACTGATTCTCTGACTATGTTTCTACTCAAGTGGCATAGATCATTCGGCCTCGTAAACTGACCGTTGATCTGATTTTCGCTAAAAAACGAAAGAAAGAAGAAAAAAACAACATATATAGACCTTGGCGGGAATCGAACCCAACATCTTCGGTTTACTAGACCGATGTGTTAACCACTACACCGCAAGGACCAACCACGCTGATAACGCAGCTGGACAATGTTATATAGATGGTAACTGTTGGGGTTCTATATTTCTACACACCGAATGCATTTTTATTAGATTTATCTACACATAATACCATATATGCGTACCAACAATTTATGGTGTTCAACTTACCAATAGAGAAAAATATCGCCCTGGGAACCCCTACAGTTACCACCTACATAAGATTGTCCGGCTGCGTTACCAGCGTGGTTGGTCCTTGTGGTGTAGTGGTTAACACGTCGAACTAGTAAACCGAAAATGTTGGGTTCGAATCCCGCCACGGGCTTATATATGATATTTTTCTTCTTTCTATAAATATTTTTTAGGTTTTTACCCATTTTAGATTCTATTTATAAATATATATTTTTAATTTTTATTTTTGGAAGTTTAATTACATAGGGTTATCCTCTTAAACTTCCTTTTTAGGGTATTGTTTGTTTGTGTTCATTATATATGATGACTATGAGTATTATTTAAAACTTTTTGTGATGGCACCTCGGCACGCACTTGTTTCCAGGACAACCGAGCGAGTGAAGACGCCTCACCAAGTTGAGGCCGACAAATGTTAAAATGGATAACGCCGACCTTGAGCAATTGTCGGTATCTCCCGGTAAATTGTCACCAAAATTTCAACCAAATACAACGGAATACAAAGTTACTGTCGGGAGTGATGTCAAGCAGATAAAAGTTGACCCCCTAACGAGTGATAGTGGAGCCTCTTATACCATTAAGGTAAAAGAACAGTATCCCAAGTTGTATTTCAGAGTTTAACTAAGAGTGAAGGGAGTAATATTTGTTTGTTTGCTTTTTTGAGGGAGGCGATGAGCTTAAAAACGTTCTATTGAAGGAAGGTGAAGTAACATCAATCAAAGTAGAGGTTACTGCTGAAGATGGTTCGACGATTAAAGATTATTTTGTGCACGCCACTCGATTGTCTGCGAGCGATGCATCGTTATCTGACATCAGACTTTCGAGCGGTCAACTTTCGCCCAATTTTGATGCAAAACTCACTAACTACCTTGCAAACGTGCCATTTCACTGTGACTCTTGTATTATCTCGCCAGTTGCAGCCGATAAGAAAACAACGATTAAAGTGAACGGCCATGATCCCAAACAAGTTGTTCCACTGAACTGCGGCGAGACAAGAGTTGTGATTGAAGTTACGTCACCAGACCAGTGTAATACGCAGACGTACGTTGTGACAGTATGTCGAGAAGAAATTGTGAGGCGCATTCGATTTGTTGATGGAAAATTAAACAAAAAATTTGAATGCCCCGTATGTCTTGGTTTGCTTTACAGACCGAAATCGATTGCAAATAGCAGCCCTAGACATGTCTTCTGCAAATCCTGTATCGAGGAATTGACTCGTACCTCAAAGGCAGACCCACTGGATGAGACTACCTTAAAGGGGGATTGGAAAATAGATGAATTTGAAATGGAATCTGAAATGGCAGCCGCAGAGGTGCATTGTGTGTTTGCATATCATGGATGTACAAAAAAAGTGTTACTGAGAAATCTTGGTAATCATTTGAAAGAGTGTGAATTCCAAATTGTGCAAGTGGAGAAATCTGGTGAGCTGGTTGTGAAAAAGGACTTGGAGTTCAAGTCTAAGGTAATCATAATTTATAAACACAAGATAAAAATAAAATTATGCTCTGCTCATCTAACTTCCCCCCCCTCCTTCTTTAGGGTCCCCTACTGAACAAAAATATTGCTCAAGGGGAGCAATTCTCAAAGTTAAAGTAAAACCCTTACCCCTCTACCCCCCATCCTCCAACCCCCAAACCAGGATCTGGCTACTGCAGATTGCCAACCCAAACCTTAAGAAATAAATAAAAAAAACTAAACCCTAACCCAAACTAGCATCAATTGTAAGATAGGGTTTGGATTGACCTGTTATCATTTAGTTTGTGTATGAAGTCTGTGTACATCTGCATGGAAAATTACCGGTTTGTAACTAGCTATTTGATCTCGTACTCCAAAACATCGAAGAGGAACACATGTATTGGAAATGAACTGTGGAATAGAACTCATAAAGCTGCTATTTAAGGCCGGCGCACACTTGAGGTAAACAGCTGAGCTCTTTGCCTCGTGAGACAGTTTGCTCAGCTGTTTCCGCATG
>JAOTRI020126327.1:0-11742 GCA_028564885.2 Zoanthus sanctaehelenae
TGTTATATAGATGGTAACTGTAGGGGTTCCCAGGGCGACATTTTTCTCTATTGGTAAGTTGAACACCGTAATTTTTGCTACATATATATGATATTATATGTTGACATGCAAATGTAACTGGAAAATATATTTAAAGCATAGAGTAATTTAGTATGAAAATATAGAGAGAACAAAAGAATGTATGGAGTTTTAAATTACATTATTTTTTCACTTTAATCCAAATAAAGATAGTCATAGAGAAAAACGCTCACCGTGTCCTTTTGTTGTTCTCAGTAACCCATTGAAAACAAGTCTCGTCGAATTCCGTTAGAGTTTATTTGACTTGTGTTATTCACTAAAATATAATAAATCAATGATTTATTTTATAGTGAATAACACAACAACTTTATGAGTTGTAGTGCGAGTGTATGAAGGTGCGAAAATTTTCGGTTCCACTCGGACCGACTCAGTCCGACCAAAAATATTAGAATTACTAAATAAAACTCATAACATGCAGTAGTTTTCAAAACGAACTCTTTATAAACATGCAATACTTTTTTTGGCTCAATAGCTTTATGCTGAGTTTAACTGCCAATTCTGTCAGGGAGATTAATGCAATTGCGTGTCTCGTGCACGATTTAATGCGATCGGCGAGACTGATTAGATTGAAGAGATGATATGGAAACAAGAGAATAAAATAACGCTTTTTTTAACAGTTTACTGGAATTTCCTTTACAAATAACCGAAAGTAATGCCACATTTACTCACATGAAACCGCATGAGGCAATAAAAGAATTGACTTGTGTCTTCTGATCTCATAAAGACGAGCCTTCAGTTCACCAAGGCGCGCACACAGTGAACTCTGGTTGCAATGCAATGAATTCTGGTTAAAACAGCAACGAATGCTGGTTAAAATAGCATTGAATTCTGGTTTAAACGGCATGTACTAAAACCAGGAACGCCAAGATGCCGGAACGCCGGAATACTAAAAACCGGAACACAAAATTACTTAAGCAAGCCGCATACTAGGCGAAAACAGCGCGGCGCTACTTTCGCCGCGAAAAATTTAAAGCAAGCCGCACACTAGGCAAAAACAGCGCGGCGCTACTTTCGCCGCGAAGAAATTAAGCGAATTCAGCTCATGTGTTGTTCCCCGCACACTGGGCGCTGTTACCGCCACAAATTAGCTAAAAACCTCCACAGACGAAGCCATTTGTGATTCATTGTCGAATTACGCATGCGTAGTAACGACAAAAGGTAATTAACGCCAGCGCTAAGTTAGTTCAGTGTCCGCACACTAGGCGAAAACTTCGCGCGAAAAGTGCGCGACGAAAAAAATATCACACCTGTTTAATATTGAGCGCTGTTGCCGCAGCTGCAATTGCGCTTGAAAATTCACTCCGCACACCAGGCGAATTCTTCGCGGCGGTTTTAGCGCCGCGCTGTTTTCGCCTAGTGTGCGGCCTGCTTAAAACACGGAACGCATAAAAATTAGATAAATTAATTAAAAAATAAGTAAACAGAAATAAAAAGATCTGAAACTCTGACGTTAGGACCCCCAAAAAGTGTTCTATGCAATTATTAACACTAGGAGTTAGATTTTCGCGTTTGACCTCTTACTATGCTCGCTGTCGCAATCTCTTATAATAAAAGGAATTTTTTAAGCTCTTGTGGCTACTGCAAGTAAGCACGGAATGTCATGAAATGTAAATTTAATAAAACCTTTTGAATCTAGTTTAGAACATTTACTCATATATATATATAAATATATAAATATATCATTTATATATAAATATATCAAGAATGCGGACAAATTAAATTTACGGCCCTAGGCCTACAGATCTGTTTCGTAAGGGTTGAAGCCCTCACTTTTCTTGGGTTGGATAGAACTGCTTTATTGATTATGAATAAATACATAAATGAGTTAATTGAACTTTAGTTGAAATTTTTTCCTGTGACGGCATGTGGAGACGAGCTCATTTCTTTGTTCAGTGAACAGGGGTGTGGGTTACAAATTATAATTTTTTTTCTCTTAAACATAAGTTGCATTGCTTGGTTTCACTAGAATAAGATTTAGTAGGCGAGATAATTTTCCATGAGATATTAATGTCAGTATTGTTATATCAATATTTTACTTAGTTCAGTGGAATTTTTCAATTTCTGATTTCAGAATGAGGCAGTGTGGTTCTGAAGCGTGTTTTGAACTCGCCGTCCGTTAGGCCGCGCCATGCGTTACCCGAGTGTTGCTGTCTTAGCGGATAACCGTTGCCTGGTAGATGATTGAATTTTTTCCGACAATTGCATTTTCTCTCAGCTGGCTGGCTTGGCTGTGTTTCGGAGCAACTTTAGAATACCCTGACACTGTCCTTAATATAATTCTGGGCATTTGGTTCTAGAGAACGACGAATGCGCAGAATAAAAGACAGTGTTTGGGGTATTCTAAAGTTTAGCCTGTGTTTCTATGTTGTCATAGTATTCTCGCAGCAGTTTCTTGTTGTTTGCATTGATTATTTTCTTAACATTATTCATGCAACTGAAGCTGATTTTAACTGTACTCTTTTTGAATATTTTGCTGAGTGGGCTGCCTTTGGGGAAGCATTTGTTGACAAGCTTCCTCACGAAACAGATCTGTAGGGCCAAAAGACCTTGATATATTTATAATATGAATATTAAACGTTCTAAACTAGATTCAAAAGGTTTATTAAATATACATTCCTTGACATTCTGTGTTTACTTTCAGTAGCCACAAGAACTTAAAAACTGCCATTTTTTGGTAACTCAACAGTAAAATATGACAGCAAGCACAGTAAGTGATCAAAAGGGAAAATCTAACTCCTAGTGTTAGTAATTACATAGAACGCTCTTCTATCCAACCCCTGAAAAGGGAGGGCTTCAACCCTCATGAAACATATCTGTAGGTCTGGGGCCAAAAATTCAATTTGTCCACATTCTTGATATATTTATATATGTACGAGTAAACATTCTAAACTAGATTCAAAAGGTTTAATTAAATATTCATTTGTTGACATTCCGTATTTACTTGCAGTAGCCACAAGAGCTTAAAAATGCCTTTTATAAGAGATCGCGAATCCTAACGTCAGAGTTTCAGATCTTTTTATTTCTATTTAATTAATTTTTAATTAACTTATCTATTTTTTATGCATTCCAGGTTTTAATAATTTTCTGTTCCGAGTTTTAGCATTCCAGGTTTTAGTACATGCCAAAGCATTTGTGTTCATGTTGTTTATTATAACATCGTAGTAGTAAAATTGTTTCTGTTATCTTTCATTTTGTATTTTATAGCAAAAAGACAGCAAAGATGTGACTTTGGTGGTAGATATTGAGATGGTTCCCTTCATCAGCAACGTAACAAATCCATCAATTTCACGCTCGATATCAGAACTAAAAGACAATGATGGTGACTACGAATTTTGTGACTGTTCGCCTTGGCTAGGTTTAAGGCGCTGCAATTGCACAAAACTCAAAGCATTAAGACAATAAAATTTAAAAAAATAACATAAAAACATGTAAACCAGCTCTTCGACATTCAACCACCAATTCGGTCTTATGTTGGATCACGACTTGTATTAAATCAAGGACAAGATTGGAAGGTGGCTTAACCACAGATACAATCACCAGCTGCAATTGTAATATTTAATTTTCTTTACACTGAATTTTCCAATGAAAAATACCAAAATTAACTTTAATATGAAGGCTTTCAAATAGGGAACATATTAATATTCATCATTATTGTTGATAGCCAAAGAGAAACAAATGAAGTTTTAAATCTTTGAACAATTAAATTTGTGTTACTTTAATTTGTTTGGTTTAGTTTAGTGTTTGGTTTATGAAATTTGAGGTGGTGAATATTAAACAAAAAAGTTAGAGATACAGTATCTTTGAATTTTGCATTCTCTTTTGGTCTTTTGACTTTTTGATTATTTGGGTCAGATGGTGAGCGGTAAGGGGGAGGGGGAGTTTGAGAGGGGACGTATTAAAGGTTTGAAGCTCTCGACAAAAGGGAGGCTTAGAGCATTTACAGTACCATTAAATTTGTTTTGGCAAGTTCATTGAAAGGATGGGCCTGTCAGTCTGAAAAGCTTTATGCTGCCATAGTAATTACTTTGTATTATTTGCTTGGTTTACAAAGGCAAGAATAATACTGAATATGTACTAGTTAAGGAAAATCTATTAAAACTTAAAGCATCAATTCTCTTTGTCTCATGATTGAATTTCTTTGTACCTGATTTATTTAAATTCTTGCTTGTACACCAAGAGGTCCCTAGTATTTGAGGTTTATCAGTAATTGAAACGATATTAAAGTAATAGAGTGAACAATAAATATTATCACTTTCTTTTCAAAATGGACTAAGTTTTTGTGAACAGGTATCAGTACTACTGTGCATGTGGGTGTTGTCCCTTGTTTTTCCCAATTATCTTTAGCTCAGAACATTTTTAAAAAGCATTTGTTACAAAATTTCGATTTGAGCATGGCAATAACCATCTATTAATTCATGCAAGCTATAACAAAATTAATAATTGGTGGAGGAACGGCTTGCAAACTTAGTGTTAAATTCATAAGTATCCAAACATGTACCCCCTATCATCACTTCAGACAGGTCTGTTAGAAGTCCTTAAGGGATCAATTCATTTAATTTGAATAATGTTAAATCATAACTGCTTCAAATGATATAAAAATTCTAAAAAGCAAATCTTTGCAGGAGTTTTTATCTACTGTATAAAGCTCTAATATTAATAAACAAATAAGTCTGTTTTTCCTCACCAGCAAAATTAAATAATTACTGCATTATAAAGTCAACACTGATTTCTAACTGTGCCACGAACAATAATACTTGTTTATCACAGTAAAATTTTTTGAGGAGTATGGGGAATCTGTCCCTGTGATTAAATATCTACGCAGTATATCTATTATAGAATGTGAGAACAAAAAAAATATGAATATAGATTGTCATTAGCAGAGAAAATACAGCAGTTGTTTTTAAAAAAAATGATTAAGAAAACTCAAAACTAAAACAACTTATTTTGACTTTGACCATTCAATTGGCTTCGTTATTTAAATCCCTAATCACATGCAACTGCTGATTAGTTGATGTAGGTGTAGCCTGCGTAGCAAGCGTTTAAAAAATGTGGGCGCGCAGGGATTGGGGCTGAACAAAAACGCCGGCTAGTGTAAGCACAGGTAGCCCAAGCTATATTCGTGACTCATATTACATCATCTTTTGATTTATAAAGGAAATGTATGGGATTTTACATTTGTGTTTTAAACATATTCAAAATGGAATAAAAGTTATGAAATATCTTAACAAACCTTGACTTGTTGTATTTTGCCATCATTATGGGTTGTTTTGGGAATCAACCCAAAACAGTGGCGTTGCCAGCCCGTAAGCCTGCAGGCCCGTGCCTTCAAATTATTTTGACAAGGAAAAATAAGATTTAAAATTTATTATAATTATATTGAATAAAAAGAAAAAAGTGCCGGTTGTAACATTTTTTCCAACGAATGCTGCTTGGTAAAATACTTGTACTATTTCACAAACAAGTGGATCGAGTGAAGACTAAGATAACCAAGAGTGGACCCTGGAACGAGGTTGACAAATAACGTCCGAAGGCCACGTAATCAGTACGTTTAGCACACGCGGGAAAATTTCCCCCGCCGGTGGCTTCCGCAATGTTTTGATCAGTGCTCGTTGGTGGTGCACCAGAGTTCAAAGGGAACTGTCAAGTACATTTTTGCTGGTTTTTGTTGCATGTAATCGAAAGTCAAGTTGGTTGAGCTTGCCTTTATCGTCGGTATCAGTGAACATTGTCAATTACTCGGGCTACCTTTGATCAATCAGTCACATGGTAACAAATGTGGCCGAATCTTTATACTTTATGATTCTGACATCCCTGAAGACCCACAGCAGCTACGAGAGAGCGATTCAATGCAATGGAAAAGCAGATGGCAGAAAGCAAAGGATCTTCCTGACACTCACAATGTCGTTCGCCACTGCACTGAAGACAGACTTGCGCTCCACCATGAAGAGAGGAAAGCCCATGCACATACACAAGCGCGTTAAGCAGGATGTTCATATAGATAAAAAAGCAATTATCAATGAGTTTGCTGCAGCCTCGCCAAGGAAACTGGAGTTGCTGTTTTAATTGGACATGACTGAGAAGTGCGCAGTGTTACAATCTGCATGTACTCTATTAATCCGGTGGGTATAAATAAGACATAGATTGGCAAATCAATTTCCAAGGCATATTTTTAAAATAATTAGGAGTACAAGCTCAGCATGTTTATATGACTGATAAACCTAAAATCTAGCACACGTATAACCTCAGATAAAAGAAGTCCGTTTATTATCAAATAATTATCAAATGCAATAATTTTCTCTCACCATTAACCTTCTACAAATACAATTTCCCAGGCCCTGAACATTTGAAAATAATTTTACCGGCAGTGACGAATTTAATGCCAAAAACAATTGTTTTCTTTCAGGGAAAACAGTTTAAGCATTGGCACAGGAGGAGCATCTGTGTGAGGTTGTATGATCTTAGTGCATTTCAGGACTGCGATTTTAGAAATATTCCCGGGGGAACATGACCCCGGTCCCATCTAAAAATGCTCGTACCTTTGCTTTTGGAACTCGCTTGGATGTGACTCTTCAAATTTTTCAGATCTTGCCTACGCCACTGAAAGGCAATTACATCTTTTTATTTCCATTACTAATTTACTATATATTTTACTTATAAACGTACCGGTAATGGTGGCAAAAATGTCCCAACTTCATTTTCAGAACTATCAGTGTAGAGAACAAAACGTTTAATTTCGAACAATGTAGAAAATAAAGAAGGTTCCTTTTGTGTCTAGAAACATAACATTATAGAAAACTGCTGTTCTGTTAGATTTTTGTTAATTTTATAAATCCCCATGACAAACCATGCAGAAGAAGAAGAAGACGAAGAAGAAGAAGAAGAAGAAGAAGAAGAAGAAGAAGAAGAAGAAGAAAAAGAAGAAGAAGAAGACGAAGACGATGAAGAAGAAGAAGAAGAAGAAGAAGAAGAAAAACGAAGAAAAAGAAAAAGAAGAAGAAAATGAAGAAGAAGAAGAAGAAAAAGAAGAAGAACAAAAATATGAAGAACAATAAGAACAATGCTTGTAAGACTTGTACTGCTGAGAGCTGCAAAGCAATTATTTGCTTTTGCTGTACATGTGTTTATGCATGCCGGTTCAGTTGTCGGATGCCCTACTGCTTTTAGACTTTCCTTCTTGACTCATTGACCTTGAAGTGTTGAACGGAGTCCGGTTTCGGCGTCATTTCCGGCATTTAACATGCAGTAAGTCAAAACAATAATTCTGAAGTATCTCAAAAGGGAAGACTTGTATCAATATGGCTTTAATTGACTTTGCCCCACTAAGAATTCCTTTACATCGTCGCTTGGAGACTGCAGCGGTTGCTTTGTATTATTATTCATTCTTTTTCGGAGCCCTCGCAGGAACAATTTTGATTCTTGGTCTTTTCTTCACGTCTTTTTATCCAATTGCAATTATCTATTTAACTTGGGCTTATATAATTGACTACGGAACGCCAAGCCACGGAGGAAGACGGTCAAATTTTGTAAGATGTTTGGGAATTTGGGGGTACTTTCGAGATTATTTTCCAATCTCGTTGGTGAAGACGTCTGAACTGGACTCGGGGAAGAATTACATTTTTGGTTATCATCCCCACGGTGTGCTATGTGCTGGAGCTTTTTGTAACTTCGCCACCGAGGCAACTGGTTTTACTAAAATCTTCCCTGGGATAACACCACATTTACTGCCATTGATGGGTAAGTGTTTTAAAATTGTTTATTCAGACAGACAGCTAAAGAGTTTTAATCATGATGTTTTAATTGCAAAAGCCATTCATCAAATAACCAAACTGGTATCAGCTTTCAGAATTTTAAAAAACTAAACCGAACTAAAGCGTCGTGTACATCTTGCCGTAGCACAGTCAAATGTTTTTGAACAAACCAGCTGTGCAACGAATGGTCAATGGATCAAATATTTCTCAGTGGATAACAGCGTGTTGAAAAAAGGTTTATTGAAAAATTTTCCGAAATCTTGAAACGGAACTTGAACTCGGTTATCCGACTTCAGCCGTCTCTTTCAGTAGGTCGGCTTCTTGCCCTAAATTATTGGTTATATTAGCGAAACAAAAGCAAGCGAAAAGAAACGAATTGATACCGACAGTAAAATGAATTTACATGGCTACTTAGAATAAACACTTATGACTTATATAACTGTCCCGTGAGCCGTTTCCTTTCTCTCTCTAAAAATATACTTTCAATTTACAATCAAAGTCACGTGACTAATGTAACAGCATGCATGCCATCCTCGACTCTCAAGCATAATATTTTTCTGGTTTTTGATTTAGAAGACGCCAAAATTGCCATTTGATTTCAAAATTTTAAAAAGGAAGAATGTTTTCCATCTACTGATTTAGGTCTTTAAATGAAAGACAACTGTTGTTGTTGCTCTATCTCGCCGTGAGTTTGCTCTATCTCGCCGTCAGTTTGCTCTATCTCGCCGTGAGTTTGCTCTATCTCGCCGTGAGTTTGCTCAAACTCGCCGTGAGTTTGCTCTATCTCGCCGTGAGTTTGCTCTATCTTGCCGTGAGTTTGCTCTATCTTGCCGTGAGTTTGCTCTATCTTGCCGTGAGTTTGCTCTATCTCGCCGTGAGTTTGCTCTATCTCGACGTGAGTTTGCTCTATCTTGCCGTGAGTTTGTTCTATCTCGCCGTGAGTTTGCGCTATCTCGCCGTGAGTTTGCCCTATCTCGCCTTGAGTTTGCTTTATCTTGCAGTGAGTTTGCTCTATCTCGCCATGAGTTTGCTCTATCTCGCCGTGAGTTTACTATATCTTGCCGTGAGTTTGCTCTATCTTGCCGTGAGTTTGCTCTATCTCGCCGTGAATTTGCTCTATCTTGCCGTGAGTATGCTCTATCTTGCCGTGAGTTTGCTCTATCTCGCCTTGAGTTTGCTTTATCTTGCCGTGAGTTTGCTCTATCTTGCCTTGAGTTTGCTTTATCTTGCCGTGAGGTTGCTCTATCTTGCCGTGAGTTTGCTTTATCTTGCCGTGACTTTGCTCTATCTCGCCATGAGTTTGCTCTATATTGCCGTGAATTTGATCTATCTTGACGTGAGTTTGCTCTATCTCGCCGTGAGTTTGCTCTATATTGCCGTGAGTTTGCTCTATCTTGCCATAAGTTTGCTCTATCTTGCCGTGAGTTTGCTCTATCTCGCCATGAGTTTGCTTTATCTTGCCGTGAGTTTGCTTTATCTTGCCGTGAGTTTGCTTTATCTTGCCGTGAGTTTGCTCTAGCTTGCCGTGAGTTTGCTCTATCTCGCCGTGAATTTGCTTTATTTTGCCGTGAGTTTGCTCTATCTCGCCGTGAGTTTGCTTTATCTCGCCGTGAGTTTGCTCTATCTTGCCGTGAGTTTGCTCTATCTCGCCGTGAGTTTGCTCTATCTCGCCGTGAGGTAGCTCTATCTCGCCGTGAGTTTGTTCTATCTCGCCGTGAGTTTGCTCTATTTCGCCGTGAGTTTGCTCTATTTCGCCGTGAGTTTGCTCTATCTCGCCGTGAGTTTGCTTTATCTTGCCGTGAGTTTGCTTTTATTTTGCCTTGAGTTTGCTCTATTGTCGTGGCACTTCTGGGCCACCGTACGAGAACTAATGCGTATTTTACTGACAACTGAATTTTGTGTTTTGTGTCCGGTTAAATAAACAAATTTCACAGTATCAAAACTCAGTTGGCCTCGAACGATTTTCTTTGTTTGTCTATATACTGTCACTGTGTCTAGCACAAATTCAGGAGTTTGCAGTTGACAAAGCGGAGAAGTGTTGGCTGCACAAGTTCTGAAAATTTACCAAGCAAATTCTATTTTATTCAGTGGTCTATAAAGTTTGAGAAATTGTAGAGCGTCTGGCTCACATTTATCGTAGCCGGCAATTGTTTTTATCAGCGAAGATAGACGCTTTAGTTTTCCTTTCTCAGATAATTTTTAAAAAGCTTTTTGAATTTTTAATTTATCCATAATCACTTTGGATTAGCATGTTGTTAAGCCAAGCTATTACTTTTAAAACCTATATTTTAACTTTGTTTGCGAGAGTTAGGAATTTCAACTTCAAGGTCAAGCGATGAGTGTTAACAAGTTTTTATCAATTTCGTTAACTCTGCATGCGGTCGACATTGAAAACAAGATGAATGTGTCTGACTCAAGCTGATTACAAATTAAGTTTTGTATTGAATCATTACAATTATTGACATATGAATGCTTGTCAAATTTTGTGCCATTTGATCGGCTAGATGCATTGTGATATAAAAATTTAAACCAGAGAAGGACAACCAACAGCAAGCTAGTACAATCGAACAATGCCGCCTCGATTTCATGAACCTCGACTACGATAGATAGATAGATAGATAGATACATACATACATACATACATACATACATAGACTGATAGCAAACCGAAACCTAGACTCGGCCTACCCACAGGTAGCCCGAGTAATAAACAATATATAAATATAGTTATAAAACAAAACAAACACCAGAAAACAATTCCTAAACAAAAGCATTTAAACAAAAAAATTAAGAAAATAGTAAAAACCATCTCGGACTGGAACTAAACCTGAATCTGGAAAGATAATTCGTAGAGCTCGTTTCTGCAGGCGCTCAAGATTGTTACTTAAATAGTCGGGCAAGTTGTTATGATAGACTTAAACCCTTTAAAGTTCAATTTGTTTATTAAATTATTAGACACTCACACCTTCTCTGATAAGGAGGTTAAACCATAAGATCCCGGAGACATCTGTCTTAAAGTGACTGTCCGTCACGCTTTATAGTGTTCCCAATTTGTTAGCAGGCCTTTATTGAGCTCTATAAATTGACAACTAAATAAAGTTATTATTACCAATACCAATATCATTATCAATATCTATACAATATCAGTATCAATACCAATATCATTATGATTACCATTACCCTAATTACTATCATTATCATTTTCATTATTATTATTATTATTAGTAGTAGTAGTAGTAGTAGTAGTATTACCATTACTATTATTATTATTATTATTATCCTTATCGTTACCATTATCATTATCATCATGGACGTCAGTACATTTTGATTGACGTGTGTCAATAATAAGTGTGTCAGAAAAAGTATTTACAAAGTTTTTTAAAACTATAAAAAAGCATTTATTTAATGTCACGTGACTAATGACGTCATTATGTTTTGATTGATGTTTGTCAATAAGAGGTGTACCAACCAAGACGTTGACAAAGTTTGATAACCGTTTCGAATTGAAGAAGAAATGAGCGATTTCCTTTACTCTAGATTAGTAACGTTACATAATTTGATCGACAAGGTTGTTTATGTGATTGGTTATGTTTTCTTATTCATGAGTAATGAGTTTGCTGGTATTGTTATTATGTTGCTTTAGTATTCGACAGTTTTTAGAGAGTACGTTTTGTCACGACCCTCAACTGACCTTATAGCTTATTGACCTTTGATTAACAAATTCAAAGGTTCTTTTTAGAAAAACAGATATTAAAACCAGTTTCTGTGAGTATTGAAGTTTTGGAAGTCTGTGTTATTGTAGTTTTGTTAAGGTGCGTTCGTCTTTTTTTGTTACAAAAGTGAATCGTTTGGTTCTGTTTCAGTGTTTGAAGAAATGTGATTATTTCATACCTAAATTATTTTGCCGGTTTTTGTT
>JAOTRI020126338.1:0-11742 GCA_028564885.2 Zoanthus sanctaehelenae
GCTGATAGGGCTACCCTAGTGCTGGGGTAGCCCTACCTTCCATGTAAACGCAACAGCAAAAAACAATAGACCAGGGGTGCCCTAGTGATGGGGCTAGCCCTACTGGTAGGGCTATCTTTCTCCATGTAAACACCCCCTTAGACATTCTATGATAAAAACCATTTGATTTGGATTTCCTACAAAACTTAATAATACTGTTTGATTGACGTGAAATTCAAACATCAATCAAATATTAAGCCTTGTCTTCACGAGTAATCTCAATGTGACAATTTTTATAAAACAATTTTATTTTCTCGTGTTGATGAACAGATCTGACGAATTTTTGTATGACAATTATATTTCCCAAATATAATGACAAATAGAAATTGGCATATACAAAAAATTTTCCGTGTAGGCGAGACAGCGTTAAATATGGGCAATCTTTATGTCATCCGAAAATCTAAGTCTCCAATCTTTGGTTTTCAAATGTTCCTTTTTTACTTTTCGAGTTTATTTGAATAAAATTACTACCTAACAATAGGAACAATAACAACAACAGCCAAATTAAATCTCTCTTCACAAAAATGTAATATACCTTCCACTTATCAGATTTGAGAGTTGGCAATATATGCGAGTAAATAACGTCTTTGGGAGTGAAGGATTTCACACCGAGCTGTTTCAAAAGATGAGCGACTTGAGAACGTCCAATGCTGTCCAGTGAACTAAACAGCACCTCATGCAAAATGGGTAAGTCCTTTTCTAGAACGCGAACGACGGCCTTGTCTAAAAAAAAGAATAAAAATGTTAGGTTTAAGCAATCAAGTATTAACGATAGTGTAAAGTTAGGGGAGCCAGGTTGGAGTAGGGGTGAGAGGTAACGGCTTTCACCTCTACGAGTCTAGTGTAAAATTAGGGGAGCCAGGTTGGAGTAGGGGTGAGAGGTAACGGCTTTCACCTCTACGAGTCCCAGCTCCCGCATGCGGGATAAGACTTGTCGCTCTCGATCTGGTTATCCGAGTACTTTGGTTTTCTCTTGACTTCCACGCTTAAATCTAATTCGTCGAGTGATTAAACATTAATTTCTTTTCACAGAAGTGAACATAAATATATTTATAATTTTCTTAAAACGCTTTTAGCAGTTTAGGTGAAAATGACGAAAGTAATGGAGTGGACTTGATCGGAAGCATCATGAGTTTTCTATTAAGAAATTGTATCCTCATTGTAAATTTCTTTAGCGGAAAAGAAGCAAGATCGAACTTAGGCAACCCAGTGGACTCATCGTGGGATTAGCTATGCTATGTAAGCACAAAATAAACTGAAAAACTGTAACACGAACAATACGTAACACACAACAGATCATTTGTTATAAACATTGATAAAAAAAAAATTGCCATAAAGTAGCGGTTGAGGTAGCTCTAAAACTTTTTTATTTAATAGCAATAACAAAACACAGCCACTAGTAATAAAAATGAAAATGTTTTGGTAGTGAGTCCACCCCCACCCCCCACTCCCCCAAATTTACAGATAATTCATAACCTGCGGGGAATTAGCCTCCCGCCTAGGAGCAGCAGTCAAAAAGTGTCACCGTCTTAACATTACAGGAACCAGAGAGAAGCAATAGTTTTAATAAACAACTAGGCTCGGTGAAGGATTTAGCTATCTTATAGCCCGTTAACTGGGAGGACATGGTTAGCGCAGTTGGTAAGATCTCTGCTTTCCAACCACAAGGTCCCCAGTTCGATCCCGGCACTTTGCCGAAATTTGAATATTAATTTTGAGTGACCTTCTTTTTTCGCCTAAGCCAACTCAGCTTTTCATCCTTCCGGGGTAGGTAAATGAGTATCAGCGTCTGCTAGGAGCTAACATGGAATGGATTAGTGTCCCGTCCAGGGGGAGTCATATAACACTAGACTCGAAAGGATTTAGCTAGCCCATAAAGTAAAATGCAATTGAAAAAGGTTTTGGAGACCCTTTAGTAGATTAAGATGGGTAAATAGGAACACGCAGACAAAGAACAGCTTGTTAGATTTCTTACTAGATTTTTCCCTAGCAGGGGACGCAGTTCCTTGTCCCAAAGTAAGAGGATAGAAGACAGAGTCTCCTCTCAGATCAACAGAGAGACCGTTAGCCAGAGGGAACAATGGAATGGAAGCTATCTCTTCCAAGGTCTCCTGACAGCTGTCATGTTCAAGCTCCATTGATCTATAGACACACCACAGCCACTTGGCCTTCCACTTGATATCTGCTTCGTTTACCTTTCGAACTGCGGCCTAAAGAAATAATAAGAGAATATTAACCCTTTCAGTCCCAGTTGAATAATTAAGTTCTCCCAACTTGAGCCTATACTATTCATTGAACAAATTTGAGAGAATTTCACATTTAATCTTCAGTAGTTTTCTTTGTTTGATCAATTCTCATTTTCTTATTACCAAATGCCTTATTTTGTATTTGTTCTGTAAGGAGAAGTTGAGTGTTGATAACTACTGGGACAAGTCCCCTGAACATCAAGAGAGGACTACTAAGCTCAAAAAATATTGAATGAAAAACAAACATAGCCACATCCCACAAGCATTACGTTTTTACCTTTAAAATATTGTATTTGATTCGTGCGCTTTCATGCTATATGTATAGGATATCGTATGAACCCGCTCGTGCATTTCGTGATTTATGGCACGAGTGATGTTTTGAAAGTTTACAAACCATCACGAGTCACAATTAATCACTAAATGCACGAGCGGGTTCATACGATTTTTTATTTATTACGTTCTCAACAAAATTAACCAAACGCGCTACTTTGTTCGTGCTTGTATTCCTCCAGTTTTGGGTTTAGTTTTCTTTCAGTCGCACATGTTTGCCAGAAGTTCAACCAGGTCTGTGTAGCTTTCAACTTGTTTTTGTTTTTCGCACTTTCTTTAGGTTGCTCAACGATGTTTTGGTTTGACTAAGCAAACCGACTGCCAGTCATTTTTTTCACTTTGTTGTTCAAATTTGGCGTTTCCAGGTGTTTCCATAGCAACATCCGTATTGCACTCTATAAACTATTTATGCATTCGCCATTGGCCAATCACAAACAACATATTTTTTGCTGAGTATATAATAAATGGAAAGAAAGGATTGGATATCATTTAATCCCTACAAGTTTTATATCTTGGTTTTTAGTGTGCAGTTATTGATGTTTCTACTTTATTACAAAATGCTACTGAAAAATAATGGAAGGGGCAAGAAAGAGGGCGAGGATGGGGCGGGGGAAAGAAACTGAGGGGGAGAAGGCAGCTGCCCCTCTTTGCCTCCCTGCTAGTTACACCTATGGAGCGCGAGGTCTGTCTAGAATAATATTAATAATATTTCTGATATTTCTACTTAAAGATTGCGCAAGCAGGGTTAATAAATGGTTCATGTAACTTTTTAGATTCCGATAATTTATTCCACACCTAAGTCTACGTTATCATTGGTATATACTTGGCAGTTCTCGGAAAGCTTCGGAAATGTTTAAAACTTGTTTTAGAGAGTATTAAAAAAATTTCAAACATTGTCGGAAAAGTGCGTAAATCTTCGGGACAGTTCAGGACCCCAGTTCGATGCAAAAGAGCTCTCAAAAGTTTTATTATAAATACTATTGAGCCAAAATTGTATAGCAATACAATTGAGACTAATAAACAATATAACCTTGAGGGAAAAAATTAGGACAAAAATACAAGAAGTTCTTAGAGGCGGTTTACCACACCATTTTCAAATATTGAAGTTATAAAACAGCTCTCTTACCCACCCCACCCGTCCAATTGCTTACTGTACTCATATCTAATTGCAAGATTAGTAATAGCTTTCCTTCACATGGACAACAAAAAAGAAAAACCTTTTTAGTCTCTTGTTTCCCAATATCAATCAGGTGCTTTGTAGTCAAACGCTTAATACCAAGGTTGGCCTTCAAAACGGGGTTTACTGCCGCTGATATTTCTCGGTTTAGATAATATAGGCCAAGGTGTTCGAGTAGCAAAGCCGGGCTTATGAGGTCAACGATTTCTGAGTCATTGGTATCCACTACTTCACACGGTTTTACCATGTGGTAGTCATCTGTCGGGCCAACGCAGTCATCATTCATGGCGGCTTTTCCATCCCCTTTGCCTAGTACATTAAAACCTTTTAAGTATTGAGAAGGAAAAAAAAGCCGTTAGGTAAAATCTGCCAGTGTGAACGTCGCAGATTAAGAACGTCGTGCATTAACAACGTAGTGGATAATATACTATAATAGCATCGATCGTGGATTAAAAATGCCGTAGATTAAGATGTCGTGGATTCAAAAGGTGGATGATATTAATAATATCGTGGATTAAGAACGTTCTATAGCTAGATTAAGAACACGGATTAAGAACGTCGTGGATTTGGAACGACGTAGATAGGAACGTCGCGGATTAAGAATATCGTTTATTAATAACGTCGTGGATTAAAAATGTTTTAGATTAAGAACATGGATTATAAATGTCGTGGTTTAATAGAGTTGTGCATTAAGGAAGTCGTGAATCAAGAACGACTTAAATTAAGAGCCTCGAGCAAGAACATCGTGTATTAACACCGTCGCGAATTATGAACCTCCAAGATTAAGAACGTTGTAATAGCAGTAGTAGTTGTTGTAGTTTAAGTAGTATAGGAATAAACAGTAGCACAATCATTATAAGACAAAACCTACATATATGCGATACTTCCGCCATTTTACAGTTACCAACTTCCATTTCAGTTATTTCTAGAGGTAACGAAGGCAACTTCTTTTGCATATGATTGTTTAAAACGTTAACGCAAGTTAGTTGGCAGGTTAGATTTAACTACAGATATTTTTCAGGTTATCGACATTTAAGACAACTGTTGTACAGTACCTTTCGATAAACTTTCAACCGGTACACAGCATTTTCCCTGGAGAAGCTTAAGAATATTCCGCGCGACTGGCGCAAAAAAATCAAGTATCTCGTCTTCCAGAGGAACAAAGCGAAAGAAAGTCTTTAACGAAGACAGTCCTTTAAACTTTGGGTGGATCTAATAATCAAAACACAGAAATCTTCAGATAGTATCAACCAGTAGCTACATAGAACAATAAGAACTTGATCAAACTAACATTTATGAAGAACTTAAAGTCCATTTAGATGAAAAGTAGAACCTTTCATTGATACTAAATTTAAAAAACTAAAACATTTTTCGCGGTTCCTGTTGCATTTTTTGAGTTTCGAAAAGACGTGCAAATCAAGACAATTTTGGGACAGCTGTCGTTTCTGACCGAGCAATATTTCCATTATAAAGTCCTGGGTAATGACGTAGGAGAAGGAATTTATGTAGCTTCCGGTTCACTACCAACACTTGCAACCGGAAATTCTTTTCGTCCATGGTTTAAAACACTGCGAAAAATAAAAAAATTAAGTTTAAAGTGATTTGTTTGTCACGTTTTTCATTATAAAATACGAATGACAGCGAAGGACGTCTGCCTACTGTTACGTCACAGGTACCAGTCCCCTGCGCTCGGTCAAAATTTGAATTCCTATCTTTTTTTGATTAAAAAGCACACTTAGATTCGGAATTTTTCATTGGTTTTTCGAATTCTGAGATCATAGATGATAATAGTTTTCATTTTAAGATTAATAAAAAAGCCATACGAGGACGGGATAAATGACGGCGGTAGCTAGGAAAAAGACATCATTTTTGTTTAGTTTTTGCGTGTTAGATCATTGATATACTTTTCCTATTGACTTTGGTGGCAATTCTCGAACAAAAAAAAAGATGAAAGGGCAAATAAAGATTGTCAAATGTTGTTGTTGTTTGATATTTACGTTGTCCACATAACTACAAATTTTTCATTTTGCTTATAAATGTGAGTGTTGTCCTTAATGGTGACATGAGCGACATAACAAGAAGCATAAGCACAAGAAGGACAAAAATTTTTGATAATCTTGTGCTTGTGCTTATGTCACGGCTGTATTCATTAGGACATAAGAGTCGTTATGCTTAACTTTGTGCTTATGTCGAGGCTGTCCTCATTAGGACATAAGAGTCGTTAAGCTTATCTTTGTGCTTATGTCGAGGCTGTCCTCATTAGGACATAAGAGTCGTTATGCTTATCTTTGTGCTTATGTCGAGGCTGTCCTCATTAGGACATAAGAGTCGTTATGCTTATTTTTGTGCTTATGTCACGGCTGTCCTCATTAGGACATAAGAGTCGTTAAGCTTATCTTCGTGCTTATGTCACGGCTGTCCTCATTAGGACATATGAATCGTTATGCTTACCTTTATGCTTATGTCGAGGCTGTCCTCATTAGGACATAAGAGCCGTTATGCTTATCTTTGTGCTTATGTCGAGGCTGTCCTCATTAGGACATAAGAGTCGTTATGCTTATCTTTGTGCTTATGTCAAGGTTGTCCTCATTAGGACATAAGAGTCGTTATGCTTATTCATGTGCTTATGTTGTGGTGAGGACCATGCAGGCTTAAATGATTTTCTCTACTTTACCTTGAATTCATCCAAAGATTCAACGAAAAGAAGAGGAATTTCCTCCCGAAGCCATTGATTCCACGCTTTATCGCCATCTACGTCCTCTCGTGAAGAAGGCACCTCAAAGTCGCCTTGAATTATGAATCGAAAGCCGTAACTCCTCAGAGGTAAGAAGGCAAACACGTTTTGCTGTGGTAGGGACTGTAAATGAATATGATTAGAAGCAAAATTTAGGTTGTAATTATAGAATCATTCATAAACGAAAAGTTATGATGGAATTGAAATAAAACATGTACGATAATTTACAAACAGCCTACAAAATTTTGTAAAGAAAAAATATTACGGTGGAAATTTTAAGAATTATCGCTTTACAATGTTCAATTATACAATGTAATTGTATGTCATTATATATTTGCGTGTGTGTTATGTATAAGTTTTTATTTATTTTTTCCTCTCTCTTATGAATTCATAATTGAAATACATTTTTCTCTTTAATCTATTAAGTAAAAATGTATATCAAAAGGGGCATATAATCAGTATAAGTTATAGTATACCCTAGCCATTTATTTTTGGAAACAGATAGCAGCTTGTAAGAATAGAAAAATCTTTTGTAATTAAATGTTTACCGCTTCAAAAATAATAAAATAGAGTACAGCTCGAGAGCAAGAGAGTTAATTTTAAAAGTTCTCAGATTTTTACCCGTTTTTGGATTCTACAATTTTTAAAAGGGCAAGTATCACAAATTAGACTAGTTTTTATTTTGTACATTTTCTTATAAAATTTTTAACGAACAACTCATTTTTTTTAAGATACAAATTTGGTTTGGAAAAATTTTAGAATGATGACCCTTTTCTAAAGTGGCTAAAAGTAAAACTGGTTACCACTTCTCACTCTGTAATGACGTTATGAGCGTAGCTATGCAATTGTCATTTTGTCTTCAAACAGAGAGCATTGTTAAAAAATGTCGACTTTTCTCATTTGATTAAATTGTGTGCGTTTTTCGCCAATTTCGCAAACATTTTTACGGGGTATTTGTTATGGAACGTAACCCGAAATAAAACTTATGATGTCATAAATACTAAAAAGCTCTTATATATAAGCACTGGGTGAGACACGAACAAAAATGTCTCGTAACTTCCATAATAACTCCAGGTTGAAAAGATTTGATACTTTGGTAATCTAGACATTAAAGCCCATCATGTTAAACAAACTTTTTTTTTCGTGATACTTGTACTCTACACGTGGGAAACCACGCATAACCGAACTTGAGTCCCATACTCTTTGGGCAAAATACTGCTGTACAATTTTGCCAAGTTTTGGTTTTAATCCAGTCTGCATATTATAAACGATTGAAAACGTCACGCTTTATCTCGAAACAATCCTTGCTTTCATCTTTTTAATATATATTTTAAAAATATCAAATAAGATAGATTTACGACACGTAACTATAATACATCAGGTAAATAGACCTAATTACAATAAATTCTAACTTTCTGAAACGAACCAGCAATACGCAGAAAAAAAATATCTGAGTCCACGACGGAAATCGAACCCACGACCTTCCGAACACCGGGAGGACGCTCTATCTACTGAGCTACAAGGACTCTTAGGAGAGCGAGGTCATTTGCTACGTTCTTTAATAGACTCGTGAACAGAATCCTCTGTCTCAAACAAGTGTAATTGTCTCACAAACAAGCCCTCGTCATGCAATATAGCCACCATTTCACGGACAGCACAATAACTTGTAAATAAATAATCTTGGCACTGGTTCGCCAAGATTATTTATTTACAAGACCTAATTACAAAATAGAAACTCAGCATACGCTTGGAACTGAGGCTTAGATCGAGCAATAAAACAAAAGTAGTCCGAGTAGGCATCGCGTGAAGAATAAAGAACCTCTCTTGCTTCATTCCTAATTCTTTGGACCCAAGGTGAACTTTAAAATATCGAAATCTGAGACCTAAAAAGTCAGCTTTCAAAAAGAATCTAAAAGAAAGTCTACTGGCGTCTCACATCACCTAATAATTATTTTGTCATCTAAAACTGTATTTATTGATCAGTGCAATGCTATTATCAGAACTGAGAATAACCTTGTACTACTACACCAAAAAAGTACTAACTTAAGATTTACTCAATTCTTCCACCCTAAGACATGACTAAATCAATATATTTATATATTTTTTCTTCTCTTTTTCCCGCACCCATTACTGCTATTATCTGTGCTATGTGTACCTAAAGCCTTTTTTGTTATCCATTTTACTTCTCTCCCTTGACATATTATATAATTAATTTTATGTAAAATATATTCAGCCAACTGTCTAGTCTAACCTTTGGTTATTACAGTTAGTTGAGTACCTACTTATCTGTTAATTATACTATCTATGTGTTAAAGTAAATATGCTGTAAAGGTACTTAAAAGTAAAATTGAATTGAAACGAATTGACCTATTAGCAAATTAAGTACCTTTCCATGAGGATTTTGGAGAGCCGTAGCAGCCTCTCTATCATTCTCGAGTAGCGGAAATGCTAAAGCAAGCTCTGTCATCTTCACGTCCTCCTTCATCTAAGTTAGCGGTAAAAATATGTCAGCAGTTAAAAAAACGCACTAAAAATTAATTGACGAATGATTTTTATGCATCTAACTGCAATAATTAATTATATCTATTGCAATTTCTATTCACTGTCCGAAATCCGCGTAAACGATCGGTCGAAATCTTAAATTGATCATTCAAGTTTGCATTCCATATTGTCATCTTCTTTAAGTAAGCTCTAATCACAATAATACAGTATACAAAAAATATGCATTGTTTCCTGGGCTGCAGGAATTTTGAAAATTCAGATATTGTAGAAGTATAAAGAAGCAAACTAAGCTGTCACATCATTAAAACTGCAGTTTCGCCTTTCGGGTTTATTTCTAACGCAGAGTGTATTTTCTGTCGAGTGTATTTTCTACTTCTTGTATCATCAAACTCATGACAGTTCAATATTTTCAGTTTTATTAGAAATCATCGTCTTGTGATTTCTTTTTTGCTTTGTTTGAAGTGCGCCAACATAGTTATGTATCTTATATTAACGCTTTCAGTCTCTATTATATTGTTAAATTCTCCCAACTTGAGCTCATACTTTTCATTGAACAAGTTTGAGACAATCTTACTTTTAATCTTCAGTACTTTGACATGTTTGGTTAATTTTTAATTTTTCATTACCAAATGTCTTTATTTTGTATTTGTTATGTAAGGAGAAGTTGAGTGTTGATACCTGATTGGAAGTGAAAGGGTTAAATAAGGGTTAGTTAGTGTAAATGAGTAGTTTGTTTACCTACATATTCATGCGCTGGCGAATAAAATGGACGAAAAATCTAATTATAACATAATTAAGATAGTACGAGCGGCTTAATTGGCTAGAGGCGTGTTTGCATAAGAGTATGTAAACATGGTTGAGGAAGTTATTTTATAAAAGCAATAGAAAACTTTTTTCCTGTGTTTGCATAGCCTGATATTAACACTCGATGGGTTGGGAGAATTCTCAACAGTTCAAGGGTTTGCATAACTGTTGAGACTTCTCACAACCCCTCGAGTGTTTATATCAGGCTATGCAAACATGGAAAACGTTTTCTATTGCTTACTACATTCAGTTTTTTCATTCTTTCTAGGAACAAGACAAATGACTACAACCATTTACAGGGAGCTAACCTGTGATGGAGTAGTGTCAATAGATTTCAATTAACTCTTAACTTAGAATGTTGCATGACCAGTGACAAGTTAGAATCCCTACAGAATCAGCTTCTTTATTAATCAACCTACAACTGATTAAACCATGACAGTGTTTTTGTCTTCACACAAACACACTTACTCTAATTTTTTTAAATTGTTCAATGACAATTATTAGAAGTATAGCCTGGAAAATACAATAGAATAATATATAAAATATATTATATATGCACAGCTTTAACCCTTTCAGTCCCAGTTCAATAACTTAGTTCTCCCAACTTGAACCCATACTTTTCATTAAACATGTTTGAGAGAATTTCACTTTTAGTCTTCAGTAGTTTGCTTTGTTTGATCAATTCTCATTTTCTCAATAACAAATGTCCTATTTAATTTTGTATTTGTTCTGTAAGGAGAAGTAGAGTGTTGATAACTGATTGGGAGTGAAAGGGTTAATCCATCAGTGTTTCCTAGCTAAAAACTTTGTTTCTGAAAACTTAAATTCTTGATGTATGGTTTCTATATGTTTAATGTTTAAAATAAAAAGCACGTCAATTACCTGCCAACCCATTGTCCTCCAAGATCCCATGAATCATAACCATTGGCAGCTTTAAGTTTTGTGCCAAGAAGACGACCTCCAACCCTGTCTGTAAAACACAGGAAAATACTACATAATTATTAAATTATACATTAATTAGTTTACAAATAGCAGGCAGTGCAAAACTTGATTGACTAGTATCAATCATGTTATGACATTAGTGTGAATGAAACAGTTTTACAAATAGCTGATGTCGAGTTTAATTTTACACTGCAAAAAGAAACATTTTTGCACTGATGTTTTGAACTGGTGTATTTCACCTGAGTGAATGCATAAGAGATTGTTGAAGGGACTGGGTTATATAAAAATTATTTAGTTTCCAAAGCAATATACAATGAGATAGCTGTGTTCACAAAAGGAAAAAAAAGGATAGAGATGCGTGAATGAAAACAGAAGGTTAAAAAGACAACAAGATGCTCCAGAAGCATACACTGTGCTTAAGTTTCTTCCTGCTCCTAATCTTCTACTCACAACACAATCAACCGAAAAATGGACCATTTAAGTTGAGCTGGTATCATAAAGTGTTGTGGGATATACATTTTCCTTGCATAACAAAAAGAACAGAAAAACAAGGCTATTTTATGACTTGGCTTACCACAGGAATTTACTTGGCAGTAAAAATGTTCTTGGACAACAGAAATTAGTTAACAGAACTCAAAAGCTAAGGGCTATAGTATAAAATCTCATTTCAAAAATTATTCTCTCCATGTAAAATAATACACCAATTTATAAAATTGTTTCAATCTGTAGACACTAACAACACAGCATTCCAGTCTAAAAGAAAGACTGTGACTACAGTACTTACATGGTAATGAAATCACTTATTGGCAAGTAAACATTAAAAGTCGAAAATAGAACAGTATTGTCACTATTAATTATTTCTTTTAGAAATAACTAGAATATGTTATTAGTAAAATCCAACTAGTGGTCTATTATCAATGCTGTGTTCTGATTGGTTGAGCTACTACTAGGCTATTTGTTATAGCCCA
>JAOTRI020126349.1:0-11742 GCA_028564885.2 Zoanthus sanctaehelenae
AATGTCCTCCAGCCTGCTTTGCATGGCTCGTTCGTTGTACATAAAGTGTCTTGATCCACAATGTTTACTAGTAATTATGGAGCGGACTCGCCTTCGTTTTACGGTTTAAGTAATCTTGAGTTCGATTCACTGATATGTTAAGAAAATTGGTTTAAAAATTGATTGCTATTATTATTGTACATTGAAACTTTAACCCATTCACACCCAATAAGTTATCAATACTCAACTTCTCCTTACATAACAGATGCAAAATAAGACATTTGCTAATGAGAATTTATCAAATGAATAAAATAAATAAATAAAATAAATAAATACTTTATTTAACGTCAATTGCGAAGGAAGTGGTTGCCCATTCTTCCTAGCCAGATGCTAATGTTTAATCGCTCGACGGCCCAGATCTTGGCGTGAAAGTGGAATTTGCAGAGGGAGGAAAACCGGAGTACCCGGAGAAAAACCCTCGGAGACAGATTGAGATCGACAAATCTCAGCCCATATGCCGAGCCCAGGAATTGAGCCCGGGTCGTAGAGGTGGGAGGCAGGAATGATGACCACTATGCCAACGTGACTACTGAAGATTAAAAGCGAAAATCTCTCAAACTTATTTAATGAAGAGTATGAAAACAAGTTCGGAGAACTTATTAATTCAACTGGGACTGAAAGGATTAAACCCAACTGAGAAAGCAGAGAGTAATCTGGAATCAAAACAATCTTTAAAATACGCAATTTATGAAAGTGATTTATATATTCCAAAAAATCTTTGTTTATATTTGTATTTCTCTTCTTTTTCAGATGGTTTCAGGGATTTCACTGGCAAGGATTAGCGGCTAGAACGATCGATCCTCCGTTTAAGCCAAAGGTAAAATCATTTAAATCATATATTATAGTACCTAACTTAAATTTCACTCTAAATGTTATATGTATTTGAGTTATAATTAAGGCACGGACGTATGGCGCAACATATCATGTAACATTGTGCGCAACAAATATTTTGGAGGTGGATACACGGTGCAACAAAATCACGCAACATGTCTCGTGATAGCGTGGCGTGCTTACCCATACAACTTTACAACAATCAAAACGGTATCCAACAAGAATTCCTTTGAAAACAAAGCTTTTTGCACGCAATGGTACAAGAATAGAACGCGATTCAACTTCAGTTTTGTAGCGTACAATGTTGCATGCAACAAAACTAATCGGTGGACACACGTTGAAACAAATTTGTTGCACTCAATGTTGCATGAAATGTTACATCGTGTGTCTCTATACGTTGGTGGTGTCGTGAGTTTTTGATAACAAGGACCTTTAGCAACGAGTACACAAACCCAAACGACAACAGTTTAGAAAAATCGCATTTCCGACTTACTCTTTAAGTTTTTGTTCTTTACGTAAAAGTTTTGTTTTCTTCACCTTAAGCTTTGTGAGTAGAAAGCGATTATTAAGTTCTCCCAACTACATCCCATACTTTTCATTGAACACGTTTGAGAAAATTTCGCTTTTAATCTTCAGTATGTTTGCTTTGTTTGATCAATTCATTTTCTCATAACCAAATGTTTTATTTTACATTTATCATGTAAGGAGAAGTTGAGTGTTGATAACTGATTGGGAGTGAAAAGGTTAATAATTGCTTAGAGCGCTTACATTGTTACGTCCGTGCAGTCCTGAGAAATCCAAACAAGGACTTTTCACGTTCTAATTTTCCCAGTACCATTGTGCTCGATACATTCCATAATGCTAAGTCAACTCAGCTTTCCATCCTTCCGTGATAGGTAAATGAGTACCAGCTTGTTCTGGGAGCTAACCTGCGATGGACTAGTGTCCCGTCCAGGGGGAGTCAAAGACTCTCATCCGTTTTAACACTACAGAAACCGGAGACAAGCGCCGGCCCCATGGGCCACTAGGCTCGTAAAAGGATTCTGCTCTGGCATTCTCGAAGACAAACAAAAACTGTCAAATTTTGCTATTTGACGTTCACGTTGTCCACAGAGCCACAAAAGTGAGCTTTTTGCGGGGTATCAGGGGTCAGCTCGCTACATTCCAACTTCCAACTTTTGCAATTTGCAATTAAGGCTGTGGCTTTTTGCCGTTCACTTGATTATCAGTCATTATTTAATCAATCTGTTATATTAGTTTAATGTTTTTTCATCGTAGATCAAGAGCTCCACCGATTACTCAAATTTCGATCATTATCCGAAGGACATGGAAGTTCCTCCTGATGATTTGTCCGGTTGGGATGAGAATTTTTAACCTTTTGATTCCCAGTTGCTCAGTACAAACGTGATGGTACTTTAATTGGAGAGCGCCAAGTCTTGTGAAAGGAACAAAACTTACAGTTCTCAGGAAACCACCTTTGATAACACTGAGAGACGAACAGCGAAGTAATGGTTGATGATAGGGATAATGATGAGGATTGAAACAAAAGCCATGGTAATAGTGATGATGTTGATGGTTGTGATGATCAGGATAGTGATGGTGATGATGGTGATGTTGATGGTGATGATGGTGATAATGGTGGTGGTGATGATGGTGATGTTGATGGTGATGATGATGGTGATGATGATGGTGGTGGTGATGATGGTGGTGGTGATGATGGTGATGATGTTGGTGGTAATAGTTATGATGGTGATGATGATGGTGATGATGATGATAATGATGATAATGGTTGTGATGATGAGTGATTTTATGATGGAGACTATGCCCACGAAAACCAAAGAAACAATAATATAGAAGATACTGGAGCGACCGAACTTAAAAATAATATCGTGTTTATATACATATATACATATAATATAGAATTATACAAACGCAAAAAGACGCGTCAAATTGATAAAATATATATGAATATATTTATTAAAAACTGGATCAATTGATAATACACCCATAGTATATGAACTTTTTATTGGTCTAGCTATTATAGTCTATGAGCTAATTAAGCAAGAAAACATACTTTTCTTTGGGTTTACCCGGCGGCATAATAAATTACGCGGGCTGTTAGGAGAACATGAGAAAGGCTTTTAAATCCAGCCAAAGGATACCACAGCACTGCTTTTTTGTTAATGGTATTTCATTTCTTTGTAACTCTAAATTAAAGTTAAATTTGCGGAACCTCAATCTTCTCCCAATGAATCAAATTCTTTCAACGGTCAATCTTTTGAAACAAAAAAACGGGCAGTAATGTTTTCTTTTAACTCGTACTATCAAATGCGGGCGTTATAAAGTTTGATAGCTAAAAGGATTTTTCATTCATTACAGAGGAGCAAAAAGTTTACCGAGATCCCTGTCAGATCACTTGAGCGCATACTCAAATGACACTCATAAAAAGCAAATATAATGATATTTTTAATGGTTTGAATTTACTAAAACCTTGACCATTTCCAAGCAAAAAAGAGTTTTAAAATTATTCACGGTTGTAGAGGTATCACCCGATAGGTCATAAAAATCACGTGAACGAACTTTTAACAGTGAACGAAGGATGCATATTGAATATTGTTTAATCTGAACATTAAACGTCAAAGGTAGAGTTTCCCTACGGGCATTAATTCTGTCTTTCGATTTTCTAAGAAAATCTGATACTCGAAAAAAGCAAAAAACTCCTTGACCTTGTTGGACCAAAAAGAGAAACCTTTAAAAATCCATATTTTAAACTTTGTTTACGCTATTGAATGGATAAGTAATCACTTTTTCCGTTCCTAAGATGTTTGAATCGGTGCAAAATTTGATTATAAATCGTTTCATTTCGCCTCCAACCAAAGGAATGAATAATGATGATTCCGTAGCAACGGGCTGGGTGATAGTATGGAGAGATTTTAAACTGGAAAGAGAAAGAATGACAAAACAACCAACAACAAAAAAAACGATTGCAAGTATTGGAAATAAAAGGCAACTGTGAAGTAAACTTCTTAACACTTAAGGTCACTCTCTCTGAAAGTCTTCTGAGATACTGATGCGCTATATATTTTCACTTCCGTGCATGTAAACCCAGTTTCAGTAAAGCTTGCTTTGCAATTGGTTCAGAAACGATGGTTTTTAATTTCAATTGCTTTTGAACCAATTGAAAAACGAGCTTTACTACGAGGTGGCTTACATAATATATGGAAGTGAAAATGTATGACGTATCAGTGCTTCAAGATTCTTTTATACTCTCTTCCCTAACACCAATATTTCGCCACTTTTAGTGATATCTTTTATATTTCCGTCATTGTTTTGAAACGTGAAAAATCTAATCTCTTCACAGATTAAGTAAAAAGGAAGCCTCATTAATATTTTCAAATATTTTGGATTTCTTTCAACTCCTTCACTATCCACTAAAACTTAGGGTAGAGAGCGGCTTTAACATTCTCAAGGAAGCTGAATTACAGTAAAACCCCGCATGTAATATAAGAACCTAGTGATTTTACAACCTGCTGGAAGAAATTTTCCATTTTTATACCCCAAAATATAGGAACCTGTTTAGCCAAGCAAAATTTATTAAGTTCTTATATGTGAGTTATGGGATATTTTCACAAGCATTTTTAACTAAGAATTATAACTTTGGTGACTTTGAGAAACAGAAAATTCTTCATTGCTCACAAATGAAAGACATGTACAGAAACAACTTTGTAAAAAAAGAGTAATACACTGTAATGTGAAAATACTGTAAAAGAAGTCTCATGAAGTAAATTCTGTAACATAAAGGACCAAACCTGTTTTTTCTGCCTGTTCAGGAATGGTTTCTACTGAAAACTGAACCTAATTAAGAACCAAATTTAGCCTAAATTGCCAGTAACTACCTCCAAATATAAGAACTTGTTTTGCCAAACTTGAAAAAAAGTAGGTTCTTACATGCGGGTTTTTACTGTATCGGGCGTCAACAAGAATTGCAAAGCTGAATTGATTACAATATATATACACAAGTAATATATGTTTGTATAATTACTCATGTTTTGAAATGTCAAATTTGCGTAAAAAGGCTGTATTTTAGTCCACACTTTTCAAGATAAGAAAGCTGGCCGATAGATTTAGCTTCTCGTAAAATCTAAGCTTTGTAATTGGCTGAAACAAGGTTGGGGTGAGTTTATGTCCCATTCATTTGCTCAAATTTCATGAAAAGATTTCATTTGGAACTAACCAGAAAATGCGATGACCTTATAAATGGTCATCGCGTTTATGTACGCGATATAAGTAATTGCCAAAGGGTTCGAAGCCTTTATAATTAATTTTCTAGGCTTTAACGGGGCTCGAACCCAGGAGCTCTGCTTTTACAACTCTTATTGACACACAACTTCTTAATGTATGCTGCATGAATTAGACATTTGCATGGTTACAAGAATGAGAATTGATCAAATAAAGCAAACTGTTGGAGATTAAAAGTAAAATTCTCTCAAACTTGTTCGATAGCATTCAACTGGGACTGCATGAAAGGGCTAAAGCTACTGAAGCCACAATAGGGAAAAAGAAGTCAATTTTTGATTCGGGTTCGAATTTCCTTAATCTCAAAACCTTTGTATTCAGACCGGGTTTCTTTCACAGCTTATTAAATTGAGTTGAAACTCAAAAAATCGTTTTTATTACAATGCAAATTCAGTTAAGATAATAAAACAAACGATCGACTGCCATTACTTAAATTTTGTTGTGGCCCAGTCTCCTTTGAGCCAAAATATCTCAACCTCGTTCCCAGGCTCACTTTTTCAGAGGTTGGGTAAATATGAGTACTGAAGCTCATTTGTGCAGCGAATAAACACAAAATGTTAAAAATTGTCAGTTGGTTTGAATTAAATCTTGAACAAAAAGCCCGAAATAAAAGAGAAATGAAATGTTGAAGGCGAGATTGAATAACTGACGTATTGCACTGGGACCGCGAAGAAACGGCATTCTTTGTGGTCCCGAGGCCTCCGATGTTTCTTGAGGCAGAGACGAGCCGGAACATGTTACCGAGGGGACAATAAAATGCACTGGTTTCCTAATCAAGATCAATAAGCGTTTTGTTATTTACCAACTATCAAAGAACAACAAAAGGAAGCTTAAAAGGAAATTTTGTTATCCAAACATGTGTTTTGTGAATCTTTCAAATAACACAGAATTACAGTTCAATTCAACTTTTGTTATTTACCGCTCAATGGTTCATAACATAATCAGTTGCCCCGCTGAGCGCTTGGTTGCCGCGAGGAACAACATAACTAGTTCACCTAAACGTGATGTCTTCTCTTCCAATAGGAGTACGAGAAAAATGGACTTTGATAGTTGGTATATAACAAAATGTCTTGTAAAACATGGATTATGGTTTAACTTTAAACATAATTTCCACCCAATTAATGACATGGTTGGCCCAGATGGTAAGATCTCTGCTTTCCAATCAGAAGGTCCCCACTTTGATCCCGGCACTTTGCCGTGATTCGAATATTTGTGTAACCTTCATTTTCTCCGAAGCCAACTCGGCTTTCCATCTATCCGGTTTAGGTAAATGAGTACTAGCGTTTGCTGGGAGCTAACCTGCGATGGATTAATGTCCCGTCCAGGGGGAATCAAAGACTCTCATCCTATAGAAACCGAAGATTATCGCCGGCCCCATAGGCCACTAGGCTTGTAAGAGGATAATTAAATTCGCCATTAATTAAGTTAACCCAATTTTTTGCAAATAACACACGTTCTTAAATATTCATTCTTTTTAAAAAAAATTTTGAAAGTCTGTTTGCGCTCTAATTAATCATTTTGCTTTTCGTTGTCTAACCAAAAAAATAAAGGCGCAAAGATTGTTTTCCGAAATTGGCATTAACTTTCTTTTTTGTCAGCTTTATTTACTCGGCCTATTAACCTTGCACCGACGCGTTGTTTCTCTAAATATTTTGACACTAGCCACTTGGTCAATTTGCAAATTAATAACGAACAGGAAAAAAGTTTTGAAATTAGATCTAGTTTTCAGAGACTCTATTTTTCAAAACACAAGCAGAAAAAGCTTGGAAAAAGATGGACATTTTTTCAACCAATACTAGTAATGCTACAGCAAACAGTACTAGTAATCGCAACGGGAGTGAAGTCCTTACAACCACGGAGGGACCAGAGTCCTTTTATGTTCGAGAAACCGAAGTGTCGCATATGTTTCGTCTTGTTATTTATTTTATGATCTTTGTCTTCACTCTTATTGGCAATTCTTTGGTTATTGCGATTGTGGTCAGGTCAAAAGAGCTGAGAACAGGTAAGTTAATCGATCGTTTTTTCTCTTTTCATCTCTCTGAATTGTAATTCTGCAAACGTTTCAAAGTTTTTAGTATGATATGTCATAGAATAATACATTACAACACGATTTATTCGTGTTTAGAACTGTATCTAACACATCGTATTCGTTCAATAGGCAATAACAATTTGCTTTTTAAAAAATACAGATTACCAAAAAGCAATTTTATAGAAGAGATGGCTTTCAAAAAAAAATAGCGTTATCGAATTTAAAAAGGCCAAATGGTTTGGTGTCCTAACCCTTTTTACGAATAGCTATGTACTAAACACCATTTCATACACGTTGTATTTGTTGTACAGTATCTATTTAATTTAAGATTAAAAATATGTCATCGCCAACCAGCCAACCTGCTCATGTCTTGTAGTTTTCCAAGGGCCGGACAAGGAAAGGAAAATTAATTTATCAAGTCCCTTGATAAGAAAGTATGTTTGTGTGTTTCTCGATCCCTTCTATCAAAGTTTCTTCTCCGTAAAATACATGCAATATTTTTGTATGTCAAAACAACTAAAAGCCTTAGATTGATTTTAAAATGAACTATGAAATCACCTCTTTGTTTTCAAACTTCTAATATACACATTTGAATAGAAGGTAATATGCCTTTTCAAATTGAATTCTTGTTTATAATTATGGTTCTCTTTTTATATCTACGCAGATTTCAGTCTTAAAATTCAGTTCGTAGAATAATTTTGAAAACATTCACTATACTTGCAAATTTTTTATGCTTGTTACATTCAGTGCTTGCGTGTATATGATAAAACAATTTCGATGCAGAGCGCTTCTTTCGAACACGTTTTGTTCGTACACACAAATATAACAATATCTACACATCGAACGAGACTGCTACAAATCTATTTGTACACACTACAGTCTTCTAATAAACAGCAGAATTCGAAGTCTGAAATTTACGGGTTACAACGTGAACGTGTTGTGATACTAACTAGATTACGAACATGTTTTAAAATAAGAATAGAAGAATCCAAAAGCAAGATTAAGCTGCTAATTACTTTGTCCTACCGAGGTCAAATTGCAATATTCTGAGGCACTTTAGTCCCTAATGAAACTAATTACAAAATAGAATACAACAGGTATCGAGACTAAAGGAGTTAGATCAGCCTAATAAATGTAACTTTCTCTTAACTAGTACAATCAAGCAAAAAAAATGAATTTGCTTCGGAAATATAAACATTCCAATTAATCATTGCAATTATAAAATAATTATTTTTGTCTATATTTTGTTTATCAAAGCGCAAAATTAAATAAATCTCTAATGTATACCACTGTCTTTTTAAATTAAAAGTGTCACATAGAGGAATAAAAGTGAATTAAATCTGACAGTTTCCCATTTGTACAATATTACCTTTTTGATTAAACGAGCTGTAAATTAATTTTTTTTAAGGCCGAGGCGGCGATGTCCTCTTTATGAAATTATTTTCTGTGTGATTAGTTAAATTCTACACTTTGGCACTCATTACCTTCTATAGTTCTACAACAAACAGCTAAGAGAATTTGAAAGATATCATCTAAGTAACTTAAAACGAGTTATTCAGCTTTCCAAGTACTATTAAGACTTAACACAAGAACGTAATTTGTGTATAACTGATACTCGTGATAGCTTAAGATAATTTCAGTGATAACTGCTTTTATCAACAGCCGCGGGCCGCATTTTAAGAATAGGAATATAATGAGTGGTGCATCATGAAAGGGCGGCTCAATATATGTAAATCCTTTTTCAATAAGTTAACCGCTTGTATTAGGCAGAAGATTTTGTCGTATTTAACAAATTCACCCGCATCTTATCCAGCTTTTATTATTTCGGTTTCCTTTTTCTTTTATAAAGCCCGCATTGAATTTTTTTTTTATCACAATTTATCTGTATTGAGAAAGCCATGACATGTCCTTGGCTTAAGCCTAAGGTATTGAAATCATAATCTATTTGTTTGTTTTTGTGGCCCTAAAATTAATATGAAAATTTTAATATTACATAAGAACGGTAATTTACACTTGGTCTTTGGGCATTTGTGCAACACCTTAACATCGCACAAGCAAAAACTAAATTTCGGTAGACAAGCAATTTATATCATATCAAAAAACAAATTCTACGGTTGAAAGTTAATCTTTGCATGCGTCGAACAAAATTTAGTACAGTTTACACGCATTTTAAAAGAACAAGTTGATAAGATCTGAAAGAGACTCAGATTGGCCAAAAATTATCAACAATTTAAGAACAAGCGCAGGCTGAAAACAGTGAAATGTTTATAGTTAAAACTTTACCTAATCTAGTGAAATCGTTTGGCAACATAAAATTGAGCTCTGAAGCTTGTGCGCGGGGACTGCGAGCGGACAAAATGCAAATTGGTCAGTAATCTTGGGTAGAGGACACAGAATTAAACAAGGTTTGTGATTGGCCGAAATAAGGTTGGGGTAAGAGTTATCTTTCTTTTGATTGGTTCAAAAATCTGTGTCCTGTACTCTAAGTAAACGCCCGGTAATCAAAATACAGACCATGCAGTCAGGATTGTTTTTTTTTTCAATGCCTTGTGTTATTGTTTTGCTTAGCTTTTTCATTTTATATCGCTTACAAAAGTAAGAACAAACTGAACCGGCAAGAAAGAAAAACAATGATTGTTTTAAAAAAAGCGTGCACGTTTGATCTTAACTCTATGAAAATCTCCTCAAGGAGAAGCTGGAGTGTAATTAATATATATTGTTATTGTTCGTAATTAATTTCCACACATTATGCATGATAAGACGTTTAAAAAGGTACTCTAACTGAACTACACGCTATTTTATGAGATTAACTGTAAGAACAATGAGGCTCATATCGGCCGAAAATTTCAAACAGTTTAAGAACAAGCTCAGGCTGAGACTCCGAATACACGCTTTTTATATAAGAACAACTTTATAAGAACAACGATTCTCAGATTAGCCGAAAATTACGAACAGTTTAAGAACAAGCCCAGGCTGAGACTCCGAATACACGCTTTTTATAAGAACAATGAGGCTCAGATTGGCCGAAAATTACGAACAGTTTAAGAACAAGCCCAGGCTGAGACTCCGAAATACACGCTTTTTATATAAGGACAACTTTATAAGAACAACGAGACTCAGATTAGCCGAAAATTAAGAACAATTTTAAACAAGCTCAGGCTGAGTCACCGAATATACGTTTTTTTATACTGATGAACAACTTTTTAAGAACAACGAGGCTCAGATTGGACAAAAATTACGAACAATTTAAAAACAAGCTCAGGCTGAGGTTGAAAAATAGTGGATATGTATCTCGCGATCGCTGCAAAGCTTTGCTGAATCTTGAAGTCTACTTTCGTAATGTGCACAGTAAACACAGAAGCACCATTTAATTAACATTTAGTGTATCTATCACTGTTGTCCCAAGTTCAGAAGCCTTTTCTTTTAATTGGGCTCGATGCTTTTCATTATTTCAAACCACTCACAGAAAAAGCACAAATTTTAAGAATAGATTTAGGCTAAAACAGCCAGAAAATTAAAACAATGATTCTTAGCAAAATTTAATGGTTCTTAATTTCAAATTATAATCAACACCGCTCGTCGATTAGAACAACCAAATTGTGAACGGCAGTTTTAAAACTTATCTTGTGCAATTTCTTTCAACGCATGCTTAGTTGACGTTTGAATCAAGGTAATTTTGTTGCACTATACAGTATACTTACGGTGAAAGCCAAACATTTAATCCTAGTGGTGGTTACATAACGGCCTCAATAGCGCTCGAGACGCCGTATGAATACAATGAATTAGAGACATTTCAGTTCAGAGTTGATTATTGTAAAAATCACGCGTTTTACCAACTACCACAAGCACTTCAAGTGTGTTTATTTTTAAATCTATGCGGCAGGCATTTAAAACATCTTTCATCTCAACCTGCAATCAGCTATAAGAAAGCTAAAACTAAAAAAGCCTTCAAATGCCATTTTTGCTAAAATCGCTTTAGTTATCTTAATTGGCGTTATAGGTGTTGAAAGACGAAACGAAAACTTTAAACCCTATGAGAAAAATTACTTGTTACATTTTTATGGATTTGTTTCACTGACACTACACTGGCATACTGAAAATTTTCAATAAAAAAACGCAGTGTCTAGATGCACGGCAGCCCGTCACAGTCTAAAATTAACTAGATGCCGGGCAGTCCAAAGTTTTTCAAAAATATCAAGGGAATCGCTTTCAATAGCCAGACTAATTAAACTAGTTTAATTTTGTTTAGAAATGTGAAGCGCTTCTTTTGAGCGAGGCAGATTGCAATAAGCAACATTTGCCTTGGCTCGGCATACTATTCAAACGACTTGACACTTGAAACTTTCGCCATGAACAGCATGGCCATCTTGAGTAATTGTTGTGCTGTCTAAACTCTTTCAAAACGTCGAAAAAGTTGCTGACGATACAGAAATTCAAAGAGCCTTGATTTGAAGGAAAAACAGACGCTTTGTTGTAAGCGAGATAGATTCGCTGATTTGCTTTCCTTCGCCATACTGTATACAAACCTCGGCTTGTCACGATACTGC
>JAOTRI020126359.1:0-11741 GCA_028564885.2 Zoanthus sanctaehelenae
TATAATTTGTAATTCTTGTGATCATGCTAAACCAAGTTTCTTTCTAGTTTAACAATCTAAGGCTAAACTGATCGGGAATTGTTTGCATGAATTTCCGTTATACGGACTCGAAGAGGAAGCTATACGATGAAAAGAACACTTGGTGAACTCACTGCTTGTGTTGACTTGAAATTGCAGCCGTATCCAGCGAGCTCTTTCTTGCTTTTCCAGACGGAGTTGATTGACTCACACATCTAAACTTTCATCAATTTTTCTTTCTGTTTTGGCCCGGCATCAGTACCCCAAAACACTTTAAAAAGTAAGTCTCAATTCTATAATACACATGCTAATTTTCAAAATAGTTGGCAAAATAACGATAGAAGCTACCGTAGAGATCGAATACACCTAAACAAAATTTAAAACTAATAATAAATGATACGATGGGAAAGGATTTCTTTTCAAGTTAAACTTTTGCACAAAAATTGTTGTTTCGTGGCCCACGATTCACGCAATGCCTCACGGGAAGTGACAATGGGTTTTTAATGAATTGTTTAAAACCTTATCGTAAATAAGAAATTCTCGCTTAACGCAGTACAGGAATAACAACCCAGGAGTTAAACAATTTATCTTTTACATAAATGTTTGAATAAGTTTTAATAATGATAATACCTTTATTTTTATCATCATCATTCACAGTTTAGATGTCTATTTTTTTATGCTGGAACGGGCTTGATGGATTTCTCCAGCTATATCTCTAAGGCGATTAGCTTAAAACCAGGTTACATATTTAGCCCATTATTTAGTTTTCAACTGACGGATTTAAGCTGTGAATTGGACTGGAACTAGTAATTCCCTATTTAAATGTTGGTAGTACTTAATAAGTAGAAAACAGAGGTAAAATAGAGGTAGGAAACATAAACACGGATTAAAAATATTAGTCGTGGGTTAACACTTATCTGTTTCTGAGGAATTGGGCCCTGGCCATAACACGTTGTACTTGTGGGCCATCATATAATTCACCTGGATGTAGACTAAATTGTTTTCGGTATTTCATTTCCATTTTTGCAGTTGATTATTGTGCCAAAATACGAGGTACTGGCTTCTTGCAAGACCTGATTAAATTGATCAAATCACAAGACACACATTTCCAGACATGCTATAATGCTCTTGCCGTGTTAGAAGCCTTGTCTGTTCGAGGTAAGAGGCTAACAGAAAATTTGTTGATAAAGGCAATGTCTTTACATAAATAGAGGATATTACACGGTAGAGCAATGAATTTTTTTCTCCGATAAATATTTTAAGCACAGTGAAGTGAAATACTTTTCCAGGAGAAGATGAACTATATAAAAGTTATAAGCTAACGTGTAATTTTCTTTTTATTACATAGCTATGAGTTCTTCGAAATATAGAAAAAAAACTAAATGGCAATGATCTCCAAGTCTACATTTAATGGAGGAGTATCTTCAGCGATATTTTCAATTGTGAGAATGTGGAAAATGTCTCTCTTGTCATCGCGTGATGATATTTTAACACCAACCGTGGTTGATGTGCTGTGAGTCCTACAGTGTTTGTTTACTCCTGTACCGTAAAAAATGGTTTTACCGAAAACAATTGTTTTTCTCTGAAGTGATTAAGTTGTCTGTTAGATAATTTATGTTTCTTTAAAAAATCCTGTGGATAGTACGTGCCTTTTGATTGGTTTACAAGTGTGTTTTCATAGCATGACATAATTTGCTGTCCTCAAGTCCTGACAATTTTCACTTTGATACATACGCGCTTCATTTTCGTCGTTTTCTTTGAGAAGTCAGAAAACGATAATTGCCAACGAGTCAGCCGCGCAAAAGTATTATGCAGGCAAAAAAACCTCGAGTGATTTAGAGAAATGTAAGTATTGTAATAAAGTTATTTTATGACGTAATACCAAAGCTGCGTCTAGTGTTAACACTGTCATACTAGAACAGTATGGCGTCTAGTGTTAACACTGTCATACCAGGACAGTATGGCGTCTAGTGTTAACACTGTCATACCAGGACAGTATGGCTAACAGCGGATAATTTGATTATTTTGTCTTTGTCATTTTCTAAAACAAGATGGTCGTTTTCAAAAGAATCAGGCCCGGTACACTCTACACCGTTCTCAAATAAAAACGGAACTGTTTTGTTCCGGATACGCCTATCGTCCACATTACAACACCGGAAACGATGACCGAAAACGGATCAATACGAAAACGCTCTCCAGAGTGGAACGATTTGAAAACGATGCTATCTGAAAACGATGATGTCACCACAACAACACGACAGGGCTCCAGTCTACTCAACCGTGAGTATACAAAATTGCAGACAGACGCTTCTAAGTGGCTTCCTTTCTAATTGGAATGATTTCTGGTCTGCTAAATCTGTTGCAAGTAAACTTAACCCTTTCTAAGCGCCATTTAGACTTTTCAAGGAGAAGACTAGATTTTGTAATGCATCTTAGTTTGCCAGCGTCAACTGGATTAAGGTTAAAACGACCAGGCAGAAGCCCGCCAAAACCTCGACGGTTCTGGACTAGACCAGGACGAACTTCAGCGTTGTGGGACAATTTTGTGGCAAGAATAGTTATCGAAGAAGAATGGAGAGAAAACTTCCGTATGAGCCTAGAGTAGCTTTACATTCTTGCTGGCAAGTTGAGACCATATATCGAGGAGATTTAACGAAAATGAAGTTTTGAAAACGAATGCGCGTTGTAGTGTGGACGGGCAAAAACTGTACGAAGACGATAAGTGTGGACGCAAATCGTTTTCGTTTGAAAACGGTGTATTGTGGACAGGGTCTCAAAGGTATCCTATGGAAAGTTAGTGGAGTAAGTAAGGTACTGTGACAGAGAGCTGTTGTATCTTGACTGTTGTTCATTTACATTGATTAATATGCTGTACGCGAGACCGACCATATTTGCTGGTTTCCCAAAGCCATGTACTGATAAACACCAAAATATAACTTGGCATATTGAAGGTCTTTCATTGCTTGCCGAATAAGAGCATTCTGAACGCCAGTTAACTAATGCATGAATGCACATGCCGAATTTGAAACGATCGGAAATCGATTACAAATGTTCTTATGTTTACGCCTGACATCCTGATCGCCCAACTATCCCTATAGCTCTCCACGAGCTAAAAATGAAATATTACGAGAAAAGTGTTTATGTTCGTATAGTTTTTATAATGTAAAGCACATGCCGAGATATTTTAGAATATGTTTGTTTCCAAATAGTAAAATGAAAGCACCAGTTCTCAGTGCTTGCCCAGTTCAGTTCTGTCGTCCTCATGCGTTTGTCATGCTCGTTGGCACTTAATGATAGCTATTAATAGTATTATAAAACAAATAAAACTTGTTTTTGGTTCCTTCATAGCCTTGTGAAATCCTCTTTAAAAATTTTAAGAATTCTCGAGCAAACTTTTCGACAGCGTCTCGAGTTTTCACTTTTCTTTGGAATTCTCCTACACAAAATATGTTTTGTTTCGTAAAGGTTGAATGATTTTGGGTTCGAAACTGCTTTTCAAATCAACGTCTCATCCAAAAGTTACAACTAATTAGAAGCAAACTAGTCTTCTGCATATAGAGTACTAAAGCTGTGACGTCACGTTGCCACGACGCTAAAATCTTCTGTTCTAATCAAACTTTTGATTGTAATGGCGTCTGTAGCGTGAGAGTGTGCTTTCAATGTTTTACCTTGAATTTGAAATAAAAATAGAAAGAAGACGGAACTCACTTGATATATTTTTATCTCACTCGTAAAACTTCACTTCTTACAAAAAAAGGGCGTGAACAAGAGAGAAACCGTCGTGTGCGTAAGATCGTTTAATACCGCCTGTCACATGGCGACGCTATATTGATAGATTCTCTGTCACTCTTCTACCCTGGAGAACAAAAATCAATTAACAGAGGAGGGAACCAATTAAGACCTGGTCACCTAAAGTATATTGCCTACATTCCGGGTGTATTGCTTGGGGAAGTGAATTGTAGCTGAACAATACGATCTACAGTCACGGTGAGTTTTCGCTAGGCAATCAATCAGACTGCTTGTGGCGCTTCGCTATGCTATGACTTGTGTCCTGCTCAACGAATATGAATGGGTGATTTACTCTTATTTTGTTTTCAATGGTAAACCTGCACGAGAAATTCAAGATAAAATTCACAGAATGTGTTTGTTCCCGAGGTTCCTACAACTTCAGTCACTTAGCGGCCATTTTCTTCCATGGGATACACAACTTGAGCCGAACCGACATTGAGTGCCAGTGGAAACGATGGAATTCGACCCCATCATTGCAGTCTGAAGGCGAAATGTTCCCCACACCAAAAAGCTATAATCCGTTGGAAGACAGCCCACATGTGAAGATCGAAACACGCTGTACACCGATCTGAAATCGTAGGGAAAATTCACAGCAATGTTTGGGTAGATGTTTTCTTGGCAAAGTATTTCTAAAAGTTTTGTGTACATAATTTTTTTATGAATAATTTGTTTGACAGTTTCATTACACTTTGACTTTGACCAATTTAATTTTTGTATATCAGTTTTTTATAAGCAGTCTTGAAAAAGCTTTTAATGTTTTAGTTTTAGGTTTAGTAGAAAAATTGGACAATAGTTTTCAGAGCATTGTTTACCATTATAAAAAAATATATATATACAAGAAATGTAATGTTCATTGTCAAGCAGCATACAAAAGATAATGATAAAAACGATGAATAACAATCTATTACATAAAAAAACGCTAATATGTTACAAAGTAATGTATTCTCTACAACTGCATAACCATTAACTGTAGTTGAATGTTAACAGCAATATCTTTTGGAACATCACCAGCAATAACTTTAAAGGAGCTTATGCCCCTATAACTTGAGTATATTGCTTTTTTTCTGGATCATGAGTCAAGGTGCTACAACCTGTATGTCTGTACAGTCAATGCAACTTGTAAAGTTGGAAAAAGGGAAAAAGAAGAGAGAGAACTGATCTTGTTTTCCCTCTTGAAGGGATTGCAGACACGATATCTTTAAAGAAAATACTATGCAAAACAGGAGCAAAACTTTTAAAAGTATTCGAAATGGTTGAAACACTGCAATGAAACAACAGAGCTACATGAAGACTTGTATACTTCTACCTGACTTTCATTAGAGAAAAAAAGAAATTGAATCTACTATCCAATCAGTAAAGTAAGTAATCAAAACTTTTTTTGTTGGCAATCCAGTTTCACTCCAAATAGCATTTCGTTTCTCCAGTTCTCTACACTACTGGTGAAGCTCTGCCACCGAGATCACTTTTACTATTGAAACTTGCTCTTGGTCTCACACTCGCTTTATCCTTTTTCTCTTTCTGATATATTTTTACCTGGACCTCGTGCACACTGACTTTAATATCTGCCGCTACAGTATTAATAGTTTTTTACAAGACCTCGCAGAACCATCTGGTGGAAAAAGGTAGTACTTGTTCCTTCGTAAATTTTTTGTTCACAAATTGAACTGTATATGTTTTATAACTGAATTGCGCTTACCGAACAAGAACAACCGAAGAATATGGCACACATGAATAGCGCAAGAAAACATAAACGTTTTAAAGCAAATACAAACCCTATCAAGTTTTTCCAGCGCTTGAATTCCTTATTTTTCGTTTTTTTTACTCGGAAAGCCAAGGAATTTACAGGTTTCCCTCTCAAACTGATGATTAGAATCTACAGCAAAGCACTGAAATGGTTTCGTTACAATGCAGTCGATAACATTGTCTTTTTCATCTCTTTCTTTTAGCAAATGATCAGAAATGATGTTTTACGAGTTAAATAAATAAAAATACATTAATTGAGTTTCCTCTTCTTTCTATTCTTATTTCAAAATCAAGAAAAAACATTGAAAGAACACTCTCACGCTATAGCTGCCATTACAGTCAGAAGTTTGTTAAGAACAGAAAATTTTAACGTCATGGCAACGTGACGTCACACTTTAGTACTCTATAAGCGTTGTGAATTTAACTTTTGCTTGGGCTAACATAAATTGTGATATCCATAAAAACGGGAAATGAGTCTCAACACAAATGTTTGCCAAATTTTTTGTAGATTATTTCAAGAGAGACCTGGAGGTTGCAGGTCTTAACCAGGCTCTTGATGATCTGACGACTCACAGCAACGACAACATCAAGAAACGCTCCTTGATTATCTTGACCAGGATTAAAGCACAAAAAATTATGCAAGACGAAGGCTGGTTGTGATGAAGAGAATCAGATTGTTTCCATTGAAACTCACGACTCTTGCTTTTCAAACAAGTCGCCTATTTATATCGTCAGGCTTGCAGTGCAAAAACAAAGGTCACACAATCCCAAGCGACACAAACGACAGCCGCCATGTTGTGTTCCAAAGAAAATACAATATTCAAAATTCATTTGTCAAGAAGACACCAACATGGCCGCCATGACTTTGAATAAAAATAGGAAAGAAGAAAATGCGTTGTTAATTCGCATTTTTTTGAAAAAGTTTATAATTAGACATTTGGTGAACAGAAAATGGGTATTTTTTAAAAGTTCCAAATCTCATTTATTTTGACGTAGTCTTTTAGATAAATGACAGACTCCTTATTAAAGCGTGGTTTAACAATGGTTTTGAAACACATCAAAGGGAGGCTACGTGAAAAATCTCTTTAGCAAGTTTTCCATTATCGGTTCTGTAAGAGTTTAATATGGCTTTCTACTCAGTCAATATCAACAATAATTCTTGATTTGCAAGAAACGTCTTTGAAATCAATACATGTTTGTTTTGTCACGATTTTTTGACAATAGGGTTTGTTTCAAACGCACCAGCTTTTGAACAACTGGACCTTGACTGAAACTAGCTTTCTCATGGCCGAGCTAAAACAAATATTTTAGTGCAAAAAAAAATTTCACTTGCACAAGCTTGTGTTTATCTGTGCTTTACCAGATCTATATATAAAGATTTTTACCTCTAAATTTTTGTTTTTTGCATTTTTATATGTTAGCTGAAAAGACCTTTCTAAAACTTGAAGTATGGTGTTGAATTTTTTTCAAGATCACAATTTGTTTTAATTAGGTGACGTCATAAGTTCTGTTCCCTTGAAAGATTCCTGAGACACTGACACGTCATACATTTTCACTTCCGTATATGTTGCAGTAAATCTCGCTTTGCAATTGGTTTAAAAAAACAATAGTTTTTAATTTCAATTGTTTTTTAACCAATAGCAAAGTGACCTTTACTGCAACATATACGAAACTGAAAATGTATGACGTATCAAACCCTTTCTCCTGTATGTTGATAATAAAGTATTGTTTTCTGTAAGAATTTTAGGGATTTGATGACGAAAGTTGATTACAATTAATGTTAATGCCAAGTTTGAAAGCGTGTCGTTATTGTAATCAATTTGCAAAGTTTTGTGATTTATTTACATATTCAAAAAGAAATATCTCAGAACTATATGTGATATTGAAAAGCCTTAAAACGCCATTCTTCAGTCCTGTTACCTAACATATAAAATTATGTTCGAATTTTTTTGTATTTAAGACTACTAGTTCTATATATGAAATGAGTGGCCGGTTTTTTGTTTTCCATGACTGAGCTTTTGAAAATACTTCTGATATCATGTAGCTACTCCTAAAAATCCTTGATATTAAAAACTACCTTCCAGTTCTCTGGAAAATTCCTAGAATTTTGTAGAATAGTTGTGATCGGTTTTATAAACAAACTAAGACGTGCGGAAACATCTGACTCGTGATTGTACGTTTTGAACTTAAACAGATTCAAATTTAGTTTCAATTGCTGTGGCTGAAATTTCTTGCTAATGGTTTGTTTTGCCGATTGGGCTCTGGAAAACTTTACCCTGCAAAACTCCTAAACTTATTTTTATCATAAGTCATTGAGAATTTTGCAATCTTTCGTATTTAGGGAAGCCATATGTTTCTATATATAAGACTTTTGGCAATTCACATGACTGCCAATGAATTACCTCAATAGTAACATAAATGCTTCACGAGTACTTGATTAACTCCCTTCAATTTGTAGTGCTATTGCAATGGAAGTGTTTAACCCGCTCGGAACGGAACATTAGCTTTCCGCAGAAACTATTATTCATTTTACCGACCTTGTAGACTGGACACTAATCCATCGCGAGTTAGCTTTCCGTAGAACCTGGCACTCGTTTAACCGAACTTGTAGACTGGGCACTTACCCATCGCGAGTTAGCCCTCAGTACATCCTGTTACTCAATTATCAATTTTGTAGACTGGACACTAATTGATCGCAGTTTTGCTTTGTGTTGAACCTGGTACTCATCCTACCGACATCGCAGACTGGAAACTAATCCATAGCAGGTTTGTCCGCAGTAGAACGGTTAGAAATATAAAGTACAAATACTACTGAAAAATCAAGCTGGCAATTATAAAATTCATTGCACGTCTGATTTATATTTCATGCAGACGGTCTCACAACAGGATCGGGCAACCTGAAAACTTTGAATTGTGAGTTTGTTTGCCATAAATATCCCCAAGTTTCATATTAATGCATTGGATTATCCGAATCACGTGGTTTGAATATAAATTAGCTCCTTTTGTGGTATGTGAACGAGTGCTAACCCAGTTGGACCTGGTACTCAATTATCAACCTTGTAGACTTGACACTAATTCATCGCAGGTTAGCCCTCAGTTGAACCTGGCACTCAATTATCAATCTTGTAGACTGGACACTAATCCATCGCAAGTTGACATTCAGTAGAACCTGGTACTCATTTTACCGATCTCGTAGACTAGACACTAATCCATCGCAGATTAGTTAGCCGTCAGTACTTAGTACTCACTTTAGACACTTTACCAACCTCGTAGACTGGACACTAACACTCATTTATTGGGCAAGTGGACTGGACTCAAATCCATAGTAGTTTAGCTGTCAATAAAACCTAGTACTTATGTACCAAACTCGTAATAAGATAGATACTTGATGCCTGCGTCCATATAGTCGCTCATAGTGATGAAAAACTTACGTTAGCTTAAAAAAATGTCACAATATTCATCAAAGCTCGGCAGAGCAAGATTTTAATCCCGGCATTGTGTGGCTAGATACTAGAGATGGAGAAACTGACAGTACAACTCTGGAGAAAGTTTAATTTACCTGAGAAATGAGGAATCCAATTGGCTAACCTACGTGATTACTGTAGAATGATGAAATTGTTAGTTTGAAAGCCAATTTATCAGAATCTTATCTGGAATAATACAAAATAAAATTGATTCAAATGGTAGAAAACTAAAGATTGTGTACACTGTTTGATTTGTAGGTTTAGGGGCTATGGAACACAACCCCCGGCGTCCTTTCTAAACCATCACGGAATTGCATTTTTTAACAACATTCGCTCAGTAGTTAAATTCTTCAATTCAATGCACAAAGAAGCCGCTTTTTTCTGTTTAGAATATACTGAACAGGCGACAAAATCTTTATTGTGTACAATTTCCAAGACTATATTTGAATTTACGAACTAGATGCATGGTAAATGAATGCATAATTGCTAATTAATGACATCTAGAATGATAGATATACAAAACAAAGTTTTTTGAAACTAATATTTATTTGTTCTTTTTAAATTTGTTTAAGAAATTTGATTCCCTCGACAATGGAGGCTGTTTTCGATAATTTACTACTTATTGTGTTGTTAAATTAAAGTTTCAAAAACAAAGTTTTTTGAAACTAACAAATATTTATTTGTTCTTTTTAAATTTGTATAATAAATTTGATTCCCTCGACAATGGAGGCTGCTTTTGATAATTTACTACTTAGTGTGTTAAATTCATATTATCGTTTTTATCTCCCTTATAAACTTGTCCCAGTTATCTTCTTGTATTCAGTTATTGTTTTTAAAAACTAACGTTCTGCGCTAGAAAATTTAAAAGGCCTTAACAGGTTTGTTAATTTAATCCTACTACTAGATAAGGGACTCTATGCACAGGAAAGCGCGGAAGACTGGATCCGTAAATGACTGGCAGGCTTTCAGAGACCTAAAAAAGGAAGTAAAATCTATTCTACGCAAGAGAGAAATAGAATATTTTAATGAACAAATCTGCGCAAATGAGAACAATACCGGGGCAATTTGGAAAACTATTCGAAAAGCACTACCTAAAAAATCTAGTAGCACTACACACTACACCAAGGATCCCAGTATTCTAGCTAATGAATTCAACCAGTTTTTTATATCTGTAGGAGTAAACGCAGCCGGTAAATCCGCTGAGCTGGCTCGGTCGTTTGGGCTCACTGACTACCTCCCCTCCTGTAGCACTAATTCACCGAAGTCTGGCGAAGGTTTGTTCGACTTTAAACCTGTCTCCTGTTCCGAAGTCCGAGAGGTTTTAATTGCTATGCCGTCCAACAAGGCCCCAGGATATGATAGAATTCCACTATTTGTCATCAAGGACTGCCTCCCTTACATACTCCCGACTTTAACTAGGCTGATCAACTCCTCGTTTGCCTGTTCTGAATTTCCTAGAGCATGGAAAAAGTCTGTGATTGTACCTCACCTAAAAGACGGTGATCATGAGGTCCCCAATAACAACCGGCCGATCTCGTTACTTCCTGTCCTTTCCAAAGTGGCTGAGAAGATCGCCTTAACTCAATTTAATGATTTCCTGACTAAGCAAGATAAACTTACTCAACATCAGAGCGGGAACCGCAAGTACCATTCTACCGAAACTCTCAGCCTTCTGGTTACTGATCATATTTTTAGGGCTATAGACAAACAGCAATTAACAGCTATGGTTCTCATAGACCTCAGCAAGGCCTTTGACAGTATTTGCCACAGCACACTTCTTCTCAAACTACGCAGTCTAGGCATATCAAGCCAGGCTCTAAAATGGTTCGAGAGTTACCTCACTGACCGCAAGCAGTCTACTAGACTGGGTACCGCTCTATCTGATGAGCTTACGATAACACATGGCGTCCCCCAAGGCTCCATTTTAGGTCCTTTGTTGTTCAACCTATATATAAATGATCTACCCTCCGCAGTAAAGTCCAGCTGCACCAATTCCTACGTTGATGATACTAAGATCTACTGCTCCTTTTTGGTTAAAAACATGAATTCTTGTCTCGTAAAAATGACAGAAGACCTACATTTCATTGCTGGCTGGTGTTGTTCACACCAATTACTGATAAATCCAAGTAAAACCAAACTAATTTTTTTTGGAACAAGGCAACTTCTCGGTAAGGTACCAGACATCAAAGTGCCTTTCCTTGACCAAGAACTCACTCCGGTATCCTCAGTTAAAGACTTAGGCATTACACTGGATTCACACCTTAATTTTAATGATCATGTAAACACGTTAACATCGTCTCTCCTGTCTATGTTATGTCAGATTAATAGGGTTAGACACCTGTTTACTAAACCTGTTTTGTCAATTATTTTAAATTCTCTTATTTTTAGTAAACTATTTTACTGTTCTACTGTTTGGGCAGGCACCTCTAAGGAAAATATACAGAAGTTACAATTAGTGCAAAACTTTGCCGCCCGCATATTAACAGACACTAAAAAGTTTGATCACATTTCGCCTGTTCTTCGGGAATTGGGGTGGCCCTCCATTAAAGACCAGTTATTTGTCCGTGATACTACCCAAGTATACAAAATTGTTAATAGTCTCGCTCCATTGTATTTGATTAGTAAACTTAGTACGCGATCAGATGTACACAATTACAACACGAGGAAAAGGGACAATCTAAATCTCCCTCTATACAAAACAGCTACTGCACAGCGGTCATTTTACTA